>CAUYON010148434.1:0-17392 GCA_963573935.1 Arctocebus calabarensis
TGCACCATAGGTGTGATCCCACCAATCGCCCTCTCTCCATCCATCCTCCACCCTCCCCAGGAATTTTGTTTTATCATTCTTTGCATACCTTAGCACAGTGCCCCACCTAGCCCCTAATTGATATTCAAGTATTTGATCAACTAATAAAGGAGTTCCCCAAAATATACATGTGAACGCTATTGCCAATAATTTCTTAAACAAATATCGCATGCAACAGTTTACAAGAGAGCTGGACTACAGATATCAGAACAAAATTTCATCAGTAACAGGATCTGAAAATAGCAACCAGGTTGCAAAATTCAAAGACTCTTTTCCCACAGGGAAAAAAAAAAATTGGCTAAAACTAATATAGCTTTTGCCAAAAATATTTTCCATTATAAAATGACAGAAATACCCTGGATATTGTAACCGTTCAAAACAGAAATATCCTGAGCCACAATAATTAATAAACTTCCCAGAAAAAAGTTTTCCCTTTCCAATAAATGTATGCACAAGTATGTGTGCATGATACTATGACAAATATTAGTAACAAAACACCTATATCCTAAGCATGTAAATTTTAAAGTAAAAAAAGATAAATACATTAAGGAAATTTCCTCTTACCATTACCCTTTTCCCTACCCCACCAAAAGACAGATAAGAAAATGACCAATAGGGAGGCACCTGTGGCTCAAGGGGTAGGACTCTGGCCCCATATACCAGGGGTGGCGGGTTCAAGCCCCGCCTAGGCCAAAACTGCAAAAAAAAAGAAAGAAAGAAAGAAAAAGATAATGATCAACACTCATAAGAGCAAAAAAATTATATATATATATTAATATATATTATCTTTTTCTTTCTTTTTTTTTTTTTTTTTTTTTTTTTTGTAGAGACAGAGTTATTGCCCTCAGTAGAGTGCCATGGCGTCACATAGCTCACAGCAACCTCCAGCTCCTGGGCTTAGGCAATTCTCTTGCCTCAGCCTCCCAAGTAGCTGGGACTACAGGCGCCCACCACAACGCCTGGTTATTTTTCTGTCTTGCAGTTCGGCCAAGGCCGGGATTGAACCCACCACCTTCAGTATATGGGGCCGGCGCCCTACTCAATGAGCCACAGGCACCACCCAAGAGCAAAATATTTTAAAAAATAATTTTATAGACCATCTATACAACTTCATTCTGTAAATGACAAATCAGAGGCATAAATGATTTGTCCAAAATCATACAATCAGCTATGCTACAGAGGTATAACTAGAAAACACAAGTTTGACTCATAGTTCAATGTTCATCACTCTATACTAGCAGTTTTCAAAACATTTAGTCTCAGGATCTCTTTATGTCCTTAAAAATTGGCTCGGTGCCTGTAGCTCAAGCGGCTAAGGCACCAGTCACATACACCACAGCTGGCGGGTAATAATCCAGCCCAGGCCTGGATTCTGCAAACAAAAAATAGCTGGGCATTGTGGCGGGCATCTGTAGTCCCAGTTACTTGGGAGGCAAAGGCAGGAGAATCGCTTGAGCCCAGGAGCTGGAGGTTGCTGTGAGCTGTGATGCCACAGCACTCTACCCAGGGCAACAGCTTGAGGCTGTCTCAAAAAAAAATAATAACTAAAACCAGGCTCCACACCTGTAGCTCAGCGGCTAGAGCATCAGCCACATACACCAGAGCTAGCGGGTTCAAACCCGGCCCTGGCCTGCCAAACAACAATGACAACTACAACAACAAAAAAAATAGCCAGGTGTTATGGCAGGCGCCTATATTCCCAGCTACTTGGGAAGCTGAGTCAAGAGAACTGCTTAAGCCCAAGAGTTAGAGGTTGCTGTGAGCTGTGACGTGATGGCTCAAAAAAAAAACAAAATTTAAATTAAAAAAAATTAACTAAACCCCCCCAAAAGCTTTAATTTGTCTTTCAGAACCATTGTTATAAACATGTTACCTCCTCCAGAACACCTGCAGGTTATCACTAGCTATTAAACTTACTCCCATTTTACAGATGGAAAAATGGAGCTTAAACATCGTGCATATCAACTATTACAAAGAAATACTACTTAGACAGTCTTTTTACTGCCCTGTTATAGTCATTATTTCTAAGGGAAGCTATGTGAATTCATTCTTCACTGGTTTAAACCATTTGAATAGCTTCTGCAATGTCCAAAGTCTGGGGAGAAGAACTTCATGTAAATTCAAGGATTGCCTGTATCCTATCACCCAATCTGTAAGTTTATTCAGACTCCAAAAGTTAAAAGGCAGAAGGATTCCTTAAGCTCAGGAGTTCATGACCAACCGATCAAAATCAAGACCCCCCCCCATGTCTCTACAAAAAGTAGAAAAATCAGCCATTGTGGTGATGCATCCCTATAGTCCCTGCTACTTGGGAGGCTGAGGCAGGGAGATCACTAAAGCCCAGGACTGAGGTTTCAGTGCTATAATGAGACTACTGCACTCTACCAGGGTTACAGACAGACCAAGACTTGTCTCAAAAAAAAAAAAAAAAAAAAAAAGATAATAAGGTCACAAATATCTTTTCACCCCAACCCATATGATGACCAAACAAATGGAATTAAATCTTTCAAACCCTTTATAAAATTTGCATATCCTCCCTCTCCACAGGTCTGGCTTAATGCTTTCCACATAGTTGAAGTGGGCTGACACCCATTAACTCAGTGGTTAGCATGCCAGCCCAATGCACTAGGGACGGCAGGTTCAAACCCAGCCTGGGCCTGCTAAACAAAAACATACAGTAGAAATGCAAACATTTCACAGATGGCATCTTTCAAAAATTAGGTTACCATATAATAGCTTGTCAACTATCATCTTAAACACGTTCAAAAACATTCAACATCTCTCAATTTAAATAACCTCTGCATTTTTATACATAAGACCAATAACAAGTCAATACAGCTGTCAGCTTTCCAAGTAATCAATTATCATAAAGACTAGAATGAAGAGCACCAAGGCTGGGCACTCTGAGAGGCCGAGGCAGATGGATTGCCTGAGCTCAGGGGTTCGAGACCAGCCTGAGCAAGAGCAAGATCCTGCCTCTAAAAATAGCCAGGTGTTGTGGTGAATGCCTGTAGTCCCAGCTACTCGGGAGGCTGAGGGAAGAGAATTGCTTAAGCTGAAGAGTTGGAGGTTGCTGTGAGCTATGATGCCACAGCACTCTTCTAAGGGTGACAAAGTGAAACCCCAGACGCCCCCCCAAAAAAAGAATGAAGAGCATCAGTTCTTTATATGAAAATAAAGCTAAGGCAGCACCCGTAGCTCAGGTGAGTAGGGCACTGGCCACATACACTAAGGCTGGCGGGTTTGAACCCAACCCAGCTAAAACAACAATGACAACTGCAACAACAACAAATAAATAGCCGGGTGGTGTGCTGGGCGCCTGTAGTCCCAGCTATTTGGGAGGCTGAGGCAAGGGAATCACTTGAGCCCAAGAGTTTGAGGTTGCTGTGAGCTATGACGCTACAGCACACTACCCAGGGAGACAGCTTGAGACTATGTCTCAAAAAAAAAAAAAAGAGAGAAGAAAAGAAAGCTAAATTTATAAGCCAAACAGATACTCACCTTTTATAATGCCAAAAACTTGAAGAAATAAGCCAGTCTTATTTAAAACAGAACAACAAAAAAAGTCTTTAAAAACAACAAAACCAGGACGGGTGTGGTGGCTCACACCTGTAATCCTAGCACTCTGGGAAGCTGCGGCAGGTGGATTGCCTAAGCTCACAGGTTCAAGATCAGCCTGAGCCAGAGCAAGACCTGTCTCTAAAAATAGCTGGGCGTTGTAGTAGGCACCTATAGTCCCAGCTATTGAGGAGATTGAGGCAAGAGAATCGCTTGAACCCAAGAGTCGGAGGTTGCTGTTGAGCTATGACACCAGGACACACTACCCCAGGGTGACAAAGTGAGACTCTGTCACAATAAATACATACAGACATACATACGTACATACAACAAAACCTTTAAAGACTGAGCTACTGATTATTCAGTGTATGATTTAGCCAGGTCATCAGTTTATTTTCCTCTCTTGAGATTTGGCCATTTTTCCACCATAGAATGCTAGAACATTTCTTTTTGTGTTTTTTTTTTTTTTTTGTAAAAAACTTTATCGCCCTTGGTGGAGTGCTGTGGCGTCACACAGCTCACAGCAACCTCTAACTTCTAGGCTTAGGCGATTCTCTTGCCTCAGCCTCCCAAGTAGCTGGAACTACAGGTAACCGCCAGAACACCCAGCTATTTTTCTGTTTTGCAATTCAGCCAAGGCCGGGTTTATACTCCGCCACCTTCGGCATATTGGGCCGGCGCCCTACTCAATGAGCCACAGGCATCTCCCTTTATTTTTGTGTTTTATAAACAAAAATAAAAAATAGAACTTCTCTTTATTCCTACTTTTCAAATGTCTGACAAATCGATAAAGGAAAAAAAATCTGCAATTGTTGTGTAAAATAAAATTAATGATAATGCATAGAACTGTTTAGGTTATTTCTGCCTCATATGAGAAGAGGCTTAACAGTAATTTAGGATTGTGAAGTCAACTCACTCAAGTATTATCTGCCAAATTCTCCTTTAATTATGATTACAGTTTGGAAGATGAATAATACTTCAGCCTAAGACAGTTCTTCTGAACACCTCAATGGAGCTCTTCTATAGAAAATGACCACAGAGGGTCACACTTTTTAATTATTTCCCTACATTTATACATGTGGTTCTTTTTACAAAGGGTTTTTCATCTCATAGCTTAAGACTCTCCTTGAATTAAATGTTTCAGTTCACTATATAGAATATCTGGACACAAGAGATATAACATTATAAACAACTACAACAAATCAGAGGAGGTAATAGGAACTTCTTCTACGGTAACACTTGGGCTATTAAAATGGTCATAATCAGGTTAACTAGGTAGCTCAAGGAGGGAGACATTAATCCTGTTAAGAATATAAATTCTAGAGTCAAAATTGGGTTTAGTTCCAGTTCCACAATTTACAAGCTGCATACCTTTTGTCAAGTTCTTTGATCTCTGTGTGCCTCCGTTTCCTCCTCACTTGTAAAATGGGGAAACCAAGTACATATCCCATACGGCTATTTTGAGAATTAATCAAAAATACAAAAGATGACAATAAGCACTCAATTTCAGTTATGATTATTATTCTTACCATCAAGATCTACAAAAATTCAAGAAAATGAATTATTCTATTCAGAAATTCTATATATAATTTGTTCACTCTAAAAAGAGGAGGAAATTCATGTTCAATCTATAGCTTTAAATGTAGACATTGTGAAACTTAGTAAAATATGCAGATCATATTTAACTGTACAGTACACCATTCACACATATGGACATGAGTGCCTGATAATAACCAGCTAACAAGTTGTTCTGGGTACCTCTTATGTGTCCCATAAGGTAAATACCCCATAGGTAAAGTTTTGTTGTACTTGAGCCAACTGACACAAATTCAGAAACCAAGGCCACAAACTTTACTAGGGATCTATAAATCTACGAACTAAAGCATATTTTTTCCCAAAGAAAGGAAAATCTCTATCTACTGCTTCTTAATGAAAAAAAGCAGGCTCAGCGCCGGTACTACAGTGTTTACGGTGCCATCCACACACACCGAAATTGGTGGGTTCCAGCCCAGCCTAGGCCAGCTAAAACAACAATGACAAAAAATTGCCAGGTGTTGTGGTGGGCCCCTGTAGTCCCAGCTACTGGGGAAGCTGAGGCAAGAGAATCGCTTAAGGCCCGGAGTTTGAGGTTGCTGTGAGCCTGGACGCCAAGGAACTCTACCGAGGGCAACATAGTGGGACTCTGTCTCAAAAAAAAAAAAAAAAAAAAGAAAAAGAAAAGAAAAAAGAAAGAAAGAAAGCAGATATAACTATCACAGGCTTATTTCCATTCTAGCTAAAGTGAGCTAAAAACATATGCCATCCTACCAAGTTACTCAAAGGCACATTTTTGCCAACTATGAATGCAATGTCTATGATCCCTGTAATTTTATTTTGCTACTAGGCACTAAACATGCAACTCAGAATTTACATAATTTATGTCGTGGGGAGGAAAAGCCAGCCTCCAGTGGAGTAAAAGTGGTAATACATTTCACATCAACCACCCAAATTTTTAGACACTGTCAAGAGGCAAATCAAAAGAAGCACTCAAGAAAAACAGCTTCAACCTAATAAGCATGCTGGCCTCTTATGGTAAGAGGCGGCCTGCCAGTCACATTTTCCCTCACAATAAATCTTACTCAACATCAACCCACGTTAACCTGGCCCCATCGCTCATTGAATGAATGAATGGATAAATTAATTAATTAATTTTTTAAAAGGGCGCAATTACTTGCACTCGAAATTTGCCCAGAAAGAGGGGAAACGTTTGAGGTCCCATTAAAGCTGGACTTCACAAAAAGTAGTGGACTGTGGTCCTCTAGAAGAAAAACACGGCGTAAGTATTCCCTCGCCTAGAAGTAAGTCCAAGGATACCCTTCAGGATCAGGAGTAGAAAGAAGGTAACTAAATATCCGACAGGACAACTCACCCCCACAAAAAGGCTTTGACTCTTGGGGCTTCAGAAAAAAATAATCCCGCGGGGCCCGGACATTTCCTGTATCCAGCAGTCTAAACGCCACTGAGTCTTCCCAGGATCTCACATCCTCCCTCCCACCCCTCCCCGTCTTCTCACCCTTCCCCCCTTCTTCTCCATGCATTTCGCAGGCCCAAAGATTAGGAAGAATGACCCACGACTGCCTCCGACTTAGGGGTATCAATCCCACAGGCAGCAAAGAATAAATAGAGGAAGTTAACCAAGCTGCCCTGGTTAGGGGAGATTGGTAGAAGTGCCCAATACCTCAGGACGCGCCCCCTCCCCCCATTCCCTATAGAAGCCTTCCAACGAAACCCTGAAACCCCTCTCACCTAAAATGATGCCTCTTTCTGCTAAGCAACATATAGGCCTAACTCACAAAGCGAAAGCCTTCAGAAACACTCAACTCAGAAGATACACAGGCCCAGACTGTGGGGGCCGACTGCGTTTTACCTCATGGGCTCAGCGGTCATGTTTTCGCTTGAACGCCTTGTTGGCTTCTGCGAACGTCGGGCGCCGCTCTGCACTCCCAAGCGCCCGGTTAAGACAGAAATTCCCAGGAATCTTAGTCGTCTCTGTAGCTGGTGCTGGATCCTCCCCAGAGCTCAAAGACGGGTACCGCAGCCACTGCCGCAGGAACCGCGGAAACAAAGCGACACTGCCGCCGCCGCCATTTTGTTGGGCCGAGGCTCAGGCAGGAAAATTGGCGCGTCCTCCCTCTTCCTTTTTCCGTCATCCATTGGTTACCTCCTCTGTAGCGCAGAGTCTTATTGGCTACGGAAATTCACCTTTTTGGGGGGCCTGTTGCTAAGGCAGTGGACGTCATTTGATCCCCTCCACCTTTTTGCAGGGTGTCGGATTCAATCCCAATTGACCTGAAAGTGCTAGTGACGTATTTTGACTTTATTCTGAAAATGATCTTTTGGCTCGTTCTCTTTTCTTTGACAGATTGATGAATCAATAACAGCAGTTTACATTTATTGAAAGTTTACTATATGCGCGGCACTGCATAATCCTTTATCTGGATTATCTCATTTAATCTTTATACCCTTGGAGATATACAGCCCTTCATTTTCGAGGTGAGGAAAAACCAAGACACAATGGTGTCACAGTAGTGGAGCCGAGATTCAGACAATCTGTATGACCTGCTATATAAATATTTATTTCCTAGTAGTATTCTAGATTTTCCTCGAATTCTTTTCTTTCCTAGATGTTTTATGTATAATACTCTGTACGCCAACATGCTTACAAATGTGTATTATATATACTGTACTTACATATATGCATATGTGAGAATACGACATAACACCAACTTGAGATCTGCATACAATTCCTTTGATACTGAATAAACTAAGCTGCTCCTTAGTACCCAGACACACACCAGCCATTTCCCCAGTCTGCTGATGTTATGTCTAGCTCACAAACCAACCAATCTAAATCTGTTGCCTCCTCATTACAGAAGAGTCTTCGTCAGATGATCTCTAAAAAGCTTTCCAGCTTTTATGTTCTATAATTTGATTCTATATTGGTAATCTCTCTGCTAATCACAAATCAATTCTCTAAAATAGAATAGCTTCAAATTTTATTTCTAATTTTATTCTTCCATGTATGATTTAGTTCACTCTATTTTTCTTGACATGTGCAAAACCTCCTGATGTAGTTTGGTGACAGGGCTGCTGCTTCCTACTGGAACAGCAAAGGATAAGTCTTTTTTAAATGGAACACTTTAATAACCTGACAGACTCAGACAACATTTTAATCAACAGAAGGCTGTACACATTTCAAATCACCTTTCAAATATTGGGACTCCATTGCCAGCAACAGAAACCAGTATAGCATTCTCTACCGGCTATACTGATTTTCTTTTTGTCTTTCATACATTGTATATCACTTAAACATATAATGTACAGGAGTCATTTTTTTTCCTCCTTGGTAAATGCAGTTACTACGAAAAGAGACCTATTCTATCACAAGACAGCACACAAACAATGCTTGGCATCAAACAGGTTTTAAAATAAGAAAAATAATCAATTTGATGAAAATATTTCAAATGACACATAAAACCAGCACATTGTATCCCATGAATGCATTAATGTACACAGCTATGATTTAATTTAAAAAAGTAAAATACTAAATAATCCACTATTTTAATATGAATTGAAATGTTTAAAGTGGAAATAGTTGGTATTCGCTTCTTTCTAATTTCTACAGCCACTATTTTTAAAGTGGCTCTTTACCACTAAGCATCTTACCACTAAGCATCACCACTAAGCATCTTTTTGAATGACAAATCCCACAGAGAAACATTTTCATAAAAAACCTGTAATCAAAAAAAATTAAATGTACAGTAACTCACTATATTTGTAAATCATAAAAAAGAATCTCTTTGCTCTTAAAAGATGACTAACAAATATATACATATAGACGAGTCAGGGATAATTCTCAATGGATTCCCATCAACAGTATTTTAGAAAAAATTCACTGGGGCCAAGTGCAGTGGGTGGTGGCTCACCTCATACCTATAATCCTAGCAATTTGGGAGGCTGAGGAGGGAGGATTGCTTGAGGCAAGAGTTGGAGACAGCTTGATCATGCATAACAAGACCTTTTCTCTGCAAAAACTAAAACAAAAAATTAGCAAAGCATGGTAGCACACACCTGTAGTCCAAGCTACCTTGGGAGGCTAAGATGGAAGGATCACTTGATCCCAGGATTTTGAGGTTGCAGTGAGATATATGACATCACTACATCCCAGCTTGGCCACAGAGTATGATCCTATCTCAAAAAACAAACAAACAAAAAAAAAGCTTGAGAGGAAAGAGGAAAAGTAAGAACAGGAGGAAGAAGGAAGAGAAGAATGAGAAAAAAATTCACTGGTACACATCTCTTTCACATTTTCTCTTCAAACTGTGACAGAAATGAACATAGCATCCTTTCTATGACTTTTGACCATAAATGCATAACTTGTAAATATGCTTATTTGTTTTGGAAGAGACAAGGTAAATTACTGGTAAGAGAGTAAATTAAATGAGAACATAGTTACGCTCATATTTTTTTTTTTTTTTTGAGGCAGAGTCTCACTTTATCACCCTCAGTAGAGTGCCATGTTGTCACACAGCTCACACCAACCTCCAACTCCTGGGCTTAGGCAATTCTCTTGGCTCAGCCTCACGTGTAGCTGGGACTATAGGCGCCCTCCACAACACCCGGCTATTTTTTTGTTGCAGTTTGGCCAGGGCCAGGTTTGAACAGAGCCTCAAGCTGTCAGGAGAAGAAAAAAAAAAGTACCCTGCATAGTTTTCCTGTTATCTGACACCACAGGTAAGCCAAAAAGAAAAATCTTCACAAAATCAGCATGGGGCCTTGGGGGCCAGGCCACAGGTTGTATACCTCTGGCAGAGGGGACTTTTCAACTCATTCAACCAAGGAGCACAGTTGTGGGATAAATGATAAGAGTAGGTTTACCAGACTTACCTCTTGGCCACTGTGCCTGACACAAGAATAGGGTTAACATTGTATGAACCTGACAAATGTCTTCCAAATTGGCTGTACCATTTTGCATTTCCACCAGCAATGAATGAAAATTTCTGTTGCTCCAAAACTTAGCAGGATTTTGTGTTGTCACTGTTTTGGATTTTAGCCATTGTAATAGGTGATATCCCAATGTTGTTTTAATTTGCAGTTCTCTAATGGCATCTGACATTGATTGTATTTGCCATCTATTTATCTTCTTTGATGAGTTATCTGTTTAGGTTTTTAGTCCATTTTAAAATTGGATCTTTGTTTCCTCATTGTTGAGTGGTAAGAGTTTCTTTTATATTTTTTTTTGTTTGCTTTTTTTTTTTTTTTTTTTTTTTTTTTTTTGAGACAGAGCCTCAAGCTGTCACCCTGGATAGAGTTTTGTGGCACAGCTCACAGCAACCTCCAATACCTGGGCTCCAGCGAGTCTCTTGCCTCCGCCTCCCAAGTAGCTGGGACCACAGGTGCCCGCCACAACGCCCGGCCATTTTTTGGTTGTAGCCATCATTGTTGTTTAGCGGCCCGGGCTGGATTCGAACCCGCCAGCTCAGGTGTACGTGGCTGGCACCTTAGCCTGCTGAGCCACAGGTGCTGAGCCTCCTTTTATATTTTGGAAACCAGTTTTTATCAGATATCTGTTGCACAAAGATTTTCTCTCAATCTGTAGTTAGCCTTTTTATTCTTTTTTTTTTTTTTTTTTTTGCGGCAGTTTTTGGGTTGGGCCGGGTTAGAACCCCCCCCCTCCGGTATATAGGGCCAGTGCCCCACTCCTTGAGCCACAGGCACTGCCCTATAGCACTGTTTATTGAAAGGACTGTCCTTTCTCCTTTGAATTGCCTTTTTTTTTTTTTTAAGAGACAGAGTCTCACTTTGTCCTGCTCACAGCAACCTCCAACTCTTGGGCTTAGGCGATTCTCTTGCCTCAGCCTTTTGGGTAGCTGGGACTATAGGCGCCTACCACAACGCCCAGCTATTTTCTTGTTGTTGTTGTTGCACTTTGGCCGGGCTGGGTTTGAACCCACCACCCCTGGTATTTGGGGCCAGCGCCCCCCTCACTGAGCCACAGGTGCCACCCTTTACTGTTTTTGTATGGGTCTATTTCTGGGTTCTCTGTTCTGTTCCACTCATCTATTTGTCTATTCTCTCCCCCAAACCACTTGAATTTAAAAATTATATCCTGGCTCGGCACCTGTGGCTCAACCGGCTAAGGCGCTAGCCACGTACACCTGAGTTGGCGGGTTCGAATCCAGCCCGGGCCCGCCAAACAACAATGACAGCTACAACCAAAAACTAGCCGGGCATTGTGGCAGGCGCCTGTAGTCCCAGCTGCTTGGGAGGTGGAGGCAAGAGACTGGCTTGAGCCCAGGAGTTGAAGGTTGCTGTGAGCTGTGATGCTACGGCACTCTATCCAGAGTGACAGCTTGAGGCTCTGTCTCAAAAAATAAATAAATAAAATAAAATAAAAATTATATCCTTGGCTCTGCTCTTGTAGCACAGTGGTTATGACGCCAGCCACATACACTAAGGCTGGCGGGTTCAAACCCTCCAGGACCAGCTAAACGACAATGACAACTGCAATGACAAAAAAAAAAAAAAAATAGCTGGGCATTGTGTTGGGGGTCTACTTGGGAGACTGAGGAAAGAGAATCACTTTGTTGCAGGAAGACAAAGTCCAACAGAGAGAAAGAGCACCCAAACACCATGCTTATAAGAGGAAGGGCTTTATTCACCAGCTGGGATAGAAGAATTCAAATGGCTGCACTCCCCAACTGGCTTGGTCTTTCCCTTTATATCTCCAGTCAAAAAGTTCCAACCCATTAGTACCCTTCTCATTGGCCAGTTTGAATCAAGCAGTAGATGCTATTCCAGCCCCCACAGAACTACTGGATTTCACAGAAGTGGAACTTTCCAAGTTCCAGGAAGTTAAGTTTACAAATTCCCAAGAGCTGAGTCACCATGGAAAGGACCTTGCAGGTGTACCCTTGTGGTCTACTTGAGAATACCTGTTCTCTTAGACCTCACCCTTCTTGAGTATCCTTTCTCAGCTTAAGCCCAAGAGTTTGAGGTTGCTGTGAGCTGTAGTGTCATTGCACTCTACCCAGGGCGACAGCTTGAGACTCTTTCTCAAAAAAAGAAACAAAAAAACTTTATTCTCTTTCTTTCTTTCTTTTTTTCCACAGGTGTTGTGACTCACACGTATAATCCCAGTACTTTAGGAAGCTGAGGCAAGAGGATTTCTTAAAGTCAGGAGTTTGGGATCAGCTTGGGCAATGTAGCAAGACTCTGTATTGACAGAAAGATTTTTTAAATTAGCTGGGCATGGTGGGCAAAGATGTGGAGAAACTGGAACCTGCCTGCACTGTCAGTGGGAATGTAAAATGGCTCAGCCATTATGCAGATTCCTCAAAAAAAGAATTATTATATGGTTCATCAATCAAATTTTTTTGTCCATATCCCAAACTATTCAAATTAGTATATTGAATAGATAGCTGCATACCCATTTCGTTGCAGCATTATTCACAATAGCCAAGAGGTAGAAGCAACCCAACTGTTTATCAACAGATGAATGGATTAAAAAAATGTGATAGATACATACACTGGAATTTTATGCAGCCTTAAAAAAAAAAGGAAATCCTCTCACATGCTACCACACGATTGAGCCTTAAGGATACTATGCTATACAAAATAAACTTGAACAAATGTTGTATGATTCCATTCATATGAAGTATGTAAAGTAGTCAAAATCATAGAAACAGAAAGTAGAAAAGTGGTTTACAAGGGTTGGGGGGGAATTAATGTTTAATTGGTATAGTTTCAGTTTTGCAAGATAAAAAAATTCTAGACATCTGTCATACAACAGCTTGAGTATACCTTGTAACACTACTAAATAATACACTTAAAAATGGTTAAGATGGTAAATTCAACGGTACATATTTTTAGCAGAATAAAAATAATATTTTAAAGAGGTAGGTCTAGATGTAAAAATATGAAATGACATCCTAGTCATATTGTTAAATTTTAAAAAGCAGGTTGCATAAGACTGTGTATAGTATTTTAATTTTTGTGTTGGGGACAGAAAAAGAGAGAGAAAGGGAGGGAAAACAAAAGGTAAAATAATCTCACAAATGTTATGTCGAACAGGTGGATGAAAATATCTCAGATTGTATATGAAGCCTGCACTCTGTACTCCATGATTGAACTAATGTACACAGCTATGATTCAATAAAAAAAATAATAACTCTAAAAGAATGAAAATTAAACTGATAGTAGTGGTTGCCTGGGGAAGGTAGTTTGGTATCTGGGGAACAAAGCAGAAGGAATACTTTTCATTATACACTGCTTTGTCCCTTTTATATTTTGTACTATGTGAATGTATATCCTACTCAAAAAATGAATGTAATTTCTTTTGGAAACATACTCTTGCTCTTTACCCCAGGCTGGAGTGTAGGGTCTACCTCAACCTCCCAAGTAGCTGGGACTACAGCCATGGGGCACTATACCTGGCTAATTTTCTTTTTACTTTTTTGTAGAGACAGGGTCTCAGTATGCTGCCCAATCTGGTCTCAAACTCTTGGCCTCAAATGATCCTCCCACCTTGACCTCTCACAGTGCTGGGATTATAGGCATAAACTACCCGGCCGGCCTTGCATTTTTTATATATTTAGTGATGTTTAGCATCTCTTCATATGCTTGTTGGACATTTTTTTTCAGTATGTGAGAGTCACTATCAGGGGCACTTGTTGGGCATTTTTATATTTCTTTAGAGATTGTCTATTCAAATCTTTTGCCCAGTTTTGAATTGGATTTTAAAAAATATATTTAGAAGTCCCTTTTATATTTTAGATATTAGCCCTTTATCACATATATGATTTGCAAATATTTTCTTTCATTGCATAGAATACCTTTGCATTGTATTGGCTGTTCCTTTTGATGTGCAGAAGTTTTTGGAGCTTCATATAGTGTCATTTGTCCTCTGTTTTTGCTTTTGTTTTCTTAACTTTTTTTTTTTTTGAGACAGAGTCCCACTTTCTTGCCCTAGTAGAGTGCCATGGTATCAGCTTTTAGCAACTTCAAACTCTTAGGCTCAAGCGTTACCATTTGCCTCAACTTCTCAAGTAGCTGGAACTACAGGCAACCACCACAATGCCCAGGTATTTTTAGAGATGGATTCTTGTTCTTGCTCAGTTTGGTCTTGAATTCTTGAGCTCAAGCAATCCACCTGCTTCGGCCTCCCAGAGTGCTAGGATTATAGGCATGAGCCACCACACCTGACCTGTTGCTTGTACTTTTTATGTCATGTCCAAGAAATCATTACCAAATGCATTGTCCTAAAGCTTTTCTCCTATGTTTACTTCTAGGAATTTTATATTTTTATATATGTTCAGTTCCTTAACCTGTTCTTTTTTTTTTTTTTTTATGCCGAGCCTCAAGCTGTCACCCTGGGTAGAGTGCCGTGGCATCACAGCTCACCTCCAACTCCTGGCTTAAGCAATTCTCTTGCGTCAGCCTCCCAAGTAGCTGGGACTACAGGCACCCACCACAATGCCTGGCTATTTTTTGGTTGTAGTTGTCATTGTTGTTTGGCAGGCCCAGGTTGGGTTCAAACCCATCAGCTCTGGGTATGTGGCTAGTGCCTTAGCTGCTTGAGCTACAGGCACTGAGCCCCTTAATCTGTTCTGAGTTAATGTTCTGTATATCGTGTCAGGTAAAGGTCCAACTTCATTCTTACACTTGTATATATTCCCAGCACCATTTGTTGAAGACTGTCCTTTTTCCATTGTGTAGTTTAGGTACTCTAGCTGAATATCATTTAGCCATAGATGCATGAGTTTATTTTTGGACTCTATTCTGTTTCATTGATTTATATTATGTTTTTACACCAGTATCACACCATCTTGTTTGCTGTTGCTTTACAGTATGTTTTGAAATCAGGAAATATGTGACACTCTTCCTACTTTGCTCTTCTTTTTCAGGATTGTTTTGGATTTTCAGCATCCCTTGAGATTCCATGTGAATTTAAAGATGACTTTTTCAAATTTTGCAAAGAATGCCATTGGAATTTTGATAGGGATTACATTGAATCAATAGATTGCTTTGGGTAGTATGGACATTTTTACATCAAAATTGTGTACAATTTGGCCAGGTACAGTGGCTTGTGCCTGTAATCCTAGAACTTCCAAAGAAGATGAAATACCTGGGAATATATCTATCAAAGGACATGAAATATCTGTATAAAGAGAACTATGAAACCCTGAGAAAGGAAATAGCAGATGTTAACAAATGTAAGAACATACCATGCGCATAGCGGGGAAGAATCAACATTGTTAAAATATCCATACCTTCCAATACAATCTATATATTTAATGCAATCTCAACAAAGCACCAATGTCATACTTAGAAGAACTTGAACAAATAGTACTCTGATTCATACGGAACCATAAAAACCCCGAATAGCAAATACAGTTCTTGGAAATAAAAACAAATCAGGAGGTATTAGATTATAAGATTTCAGGTTATAATACATGTCTATAGTGATCAAAACAGTATGGTGTTGGCACAGAAATAGAGGTATTAATTTATGGCATAGAATAGAGAATCTAGAGATGAACCCAGCCACACATCATCATTTGATCATTGATAAGCCTAATAAATTTCAAAGTTTATATTAAGGTTAATTATTTTTATTGTAAATCGTTTTGGTTTTTGGCAAATGTAAAAGAACATGTATTTACCATTATAGTATCAAACAGAATGGTTTCACTATCCAAAAAGCTTCTGTATTCCACTGATTTATCACTTTCCTCTTCCTTGCCTCGTCACCTCTACCCTTTGAAACCACTAATCTTTTTACAGTTTCCGTAGTTTTGGCTTTTCCAAAATGTTATATTTGTACAGTTGAAATCAGACAGTATGTAGCCTTTTCATATTTCCTTATTTTGGTAATTTGCATTTAGGGTTCCTCTGTTTCTTTTTGTGACTTGATAGGTTGTTTGTTTCTATTGCTGAATAATAATCCATGTATGGATGCACAATAGTTTATTGATTCATTTGTCTATTGTATAATATCTTTGTTCCAAGTTTTGGCAATTATGGAAAAAGCTGCTATAAGCATGTCCTCAAATTTTTTTTGAGACAGAGTCTCACTATGTTGCCCTTGGTAGAGTGCTGTGGCATCACAGCTCACAGCAACCTCCAACTCCTGGGCTCAAGCAATTCTCCTGCCTCTGCCTCCCAAGTAGCTGGGAGTACAGGCGCCCACACAACACCCAGCTATTTTTTGGTTGCAGCCATCATTGTTGTTTGGCAGGTCCTGACTGGATTTGAACCCACCAGCTCAGATGTATGTTGCTGGCGCCTTAGCCACTTGGGCCACAGGTGCCGAGCCAGGGAACTTTTTCATTTGCTTATCAGCTTTCCTTAGTGTTTGTGTATTTATTTATTTATCTTTTTTTTTTTGTAAGGACAGAGTCTCACTTTATTGCCCTTGGTAGAGTGCCATGGCATCACACAGCTCACAGCAACCTCCAACTCCTGGGCTTAGGTGATTCTCTTGCCTCAGCCTCCTGAGGAGCTGGAACCACAGGCACCCCCCACAAGGCCTGGCTAGTTTTTTGCTTTTTGCAGTTCAGCTGAGGCCGGGTTTGAACCTGCCACCTTCGGTATATGGAGCCAGCGCCATACTGGATGAGTCACAGGTGCCGCCCAGTGTTTGTGTATTTAATGTGTGGCCCAAGGAACTCTTTTTCTTCCAATGTCCTTCAAAGAAAAAAAAAGAGATTGAGGCTTTAAAATTGATGGAGAAATCAAATCATTTACTGATATACAAACATTGAGGAAATTTGCCGCGACAAAACCAGCTCTATAGGAAATACTTGAACCTGTTCTACACACTGACCACCACAATGGATCAACAGCAAAATAAGAATCCAGAAATTAAAGGACAGAACCTACCTTTCACACTGATGCAAAAGATAAAACTAAGCAATGGACTCTCACAAAATAAGATGAATAGAACACTACCACACTTATCAATTATTCAATAAATGTTAATGGCTTGAATTCCCCACTAGAGAGGTGTAGATTGGCTGACTGGATGAAAAAACAAAAGCCATCCATTTGCTGTCTGCGGGAAACACACCTAGCTTCAAAAGACAAATTAAGGCTCAGTGCCTGTGGCTCAGCTGGCTAAGGCGCCAGCCACATACACCTGAGCTGGCGGGTTCGAATCCAGCCCCAGGGCCCGCCAAACAACAATGATGGCTGCAACCAAAAAATGGCCGGGCGTTGTGGCGGGCGCCTGTAGTTCCAGCTACTTGGGAGGCGG
>CAUYON010148439.1:0-11699 GCA_963573935.1 Arctocebus calabarensis
GGTAGAGTGCCATGGTATCACAGCTCACATTAACCTCCAGCTCTTGGGCTTAGGCGATTCTCTTCCCTCAGCCTCCCAAGTAGCTGAGACCAGAGACCCCAGCCACAGTGCTCAGCTTTTTTTTTTTTTTTTTTTTTTGAGAAAGAGCCTCAAGCTGTCACCCTGGATAGAGTGCTGTGGCATCACACACAGCAACCTCCAATTCCTGGGCTCAAGCAAGTCTCCTGCCTCCGCCTCCCAAGTAGCTGGGACCACAGGCGCCCGCCACAATGCCTGGCCATTTTTTGGTTGCAGCCGTCATTGTTGTTTGGCGGACCCGGGCTGGATTCGAACCCGCCAGCTCAGGTGTACGTGGCTGGCGCCTTAGCCCGTTGAGCCACAGGCGCGGAGCCAGTTATTTTTTTTTTTTTTTCTTTTGTTACAATTTGGCCAGGGTGGTTTGAACCCGCCACCTTCGATTTATGGGCTGGCGCCCTACTCACTGAGCCACAGGTGCCACCCTGACTTAAGCGATTTTCTTGCTTCAGCCTCCCAAGTGTCTGGGACTACAGGTGCCCCCCGCAATAGCCGGCTATTTTTTTTTTTTTTAGAGATGAGGTCTCACTCTGGCTCAGGCTGGTCTGAAACCTGTGAGCTCAGGCAATCCACATGCCTTGGCCTCCCAGATTGCTAGGATTATAGGCGTGAGCCACTGTGCCTGGCAATTCTTCTGAATTTTAAAAGAAATAAAAGCACTATGCTGGCCCCTATCAGTATCTTGGGCCCCAGGGCACTGTACCTGATAAAGAAATCCGTCCCTTTCTGTCCCGTTATCAGCTGTGTCTGAACGGAGGCAGAGAAGAGCTTTTGAGTCTATTGAGCTTTACGTTGAACAGGGCTGATTTCTAGTCCAAAGCATCAAGTGCAATGGCTTCTTATATTGGGGTTTTTTTTTTTTTGGCCGGGGCTGGGTTTGAACCTGCCACCCTCGGCATATAGGGCCAGTCCCCTACTCCTTGAGCCACAGGCGCTGCCTGCAATGGCTTGTTTTAAATACAGTAGAATTTCTGTAAGTTGACCACCCTAGGGACGGTGACAAACGGTCTACATATGGAGGTAGCCAACACAAGGAACTAGGCCCACTGCACTGATATGTACGTGTGGTGCATTTCAGATCTATGAAAATCAGGTCAGCTAAAGGAGGTGGTCAACTGCAGAGGTTCTACTGTAACTGGTTTCTGAACAAGGACCTTGGCTCTCAGCCGCCTCCCCATCCGCACTGACCTCAGAGCTGTGCAAGGAGGCACAGCAGCTGCTGTTGCAGGTACGGGGTGGTCAAGACCATAGCTGTTCCCTGGCCCCTGGTGCTGGTTTTAGGTCTCCCTGGCTTGTCTTGCTCACACTGGCTTCTTTCTCTCCTAGGAACACCATGGAGGCACTGCCGGCCTGCCTGCTCCGCGATGTGGCCCAGGAGGCCCTGGGTGCAGCTGTCATAGGCATTGATGAAGGGCAGTTTGTAAGTTGGTCTGTCCTGGCATTGTTCTTCCTTCCAGTTCCTTATCTGTCCCTGCTTTTCCACTGCTGGCTTGAAAGTTACCTGTTCTATTGCTGATCTTTTTGTAGAAGTAACAAGGTTAAGTTCCTTCCACTAGTGTCTGAAAACTTGAATTGCCCTTTCTTGTTTCCATGTTATTGTCATAGGATATATTTTTTATATATATGTTTACAGTTGGCTAGATGAGGTGGCTCACGCCTGTAATCCTAGCTCTCTGGGAGGCAGAGGCAGATAGATTGCCTGAGCTCACAGGTTCTAGACCAGCCTGAGCAAGAACAAGACCATCTCTAAAAATACCCGGGCATTATGGCAGGTGCCTGTAGTCCCACGTACTCGGGAGCCTGAGGCAAGAGAATCATTTGAGCCCAAGAGTTTGAGGTTGCTGTGAGCTAAGATGCCATGGCACTCTACCAAGGGCAACAAAGTGAGATTCTATTTTTTAAAAAAAGGGGAAAAAAAGGCCAAGTATTATGGCTCATGCCTGTATTCTCAGCCCTCTGGGAGGCTGAGGTGGGTGGATTGCTTGAGCTCACAGATTCAAGACCAGCCTGACCCAGAGCAAAACCCCAGTCTCTAAAAATAGCCAGGTGTTGTGATGGGCACCTGTAGTCCCAGCTACTTGGGAGGCTGAGGCAAGAAAATAGCTTCACCCCAGTAGTTTGGGGTTGCTGTGAGCTATGATGCCTTGGCACTCTAACAAGGGCAACAAAGTGATACTGTCTCAAAAACATATATATATATATGTTTTCAGTAGGGAAAAAAGATTTTTCAACACTGGTGTATAGTGTTGTTTGTCGGAGACAGAGTCTTACTTGGTTGCCCTCAGTAGAGTGCTGTGGCATCAGCGCACAGCAACCTCAAACTCTTGGGCTTGGATGATCCTCCTGCCTCAGCCTCCTGAGTAGCTTAGACTATAGGTACCTGGCTAGTTTTTCTGTTTTTCGGTAGAGACTCACTCACTGTTGCTCAGGCTGGATTTGAATTCTGAGCTTCAGTGATCCACCCATCTCACACACCCAGAGTGCTAATATTACAGATGTGAACCACTGCACCCAGCCTATTTTGTTTGGTTTGTTGTTGTGTTTCGCTTGTTCCTTATGCATTTATTTGGAAGCTGTGCCCATCTTCCTGTGAAAATGTCTTATTGTGCCTTCCATTGTAAACTGGGCAGCAGGTGGTAGGTTGATCTTGTTGCTTTGAAAAGTATGGGGGAGGCTGCTGGCAGTCTAACAATTACTTCTTCAGCAGATGATCAGTCTAGTCTCAGGATAGCGTATCCAGGGGAGGTTTTGCGTTTATTTATCCTGTTTTGTATTTGGTGTGCCTTTTCAGTTCCGGGGAGGGAAATTATTAAGCCATTATCATTTGAAATGTCTCTCCTCCTCCCTCTATGGTGTTCTGGATACTATTTACCAAAGTGTGTTTTGTATTGATACTCTTATTTTTGATTCTTCTGTTCTAACTCATAATGCTCATAAATTGTTTAACAATTTACTGGGTTTTTTGCCAGGCGTGTGACTCACGCCTGTAATCCCAGCACTCTGGGAGGCTGAGGTGGGTGGATTGCCTGAGCTCATGAGTTCAAGACCAGCCTGACCCAGAACAAGATCCCGTCTCTTAAAAAAATAGCCAGGTGTTATGGCAGGCACCTATAAGTCCCAGCTACTGGGAAGGCTGAGGCAAGGGGATCACCTGAGCCTAAGTTTGAGGTTGCTGTGAGCTATGCCACCAGGGTACTCTACCAAAGGTGACAAAGTGAGACTGTCTCAAAAAAAAAACAACAATTTACTGGGTTTTGTTTTGTTGTTGTTGTTTTGAGACAATCTCACTATGTCGCCCTTGGTAGAGTGCCCTGGTGTCACAGCTAACAGCAACTTCAAACTCTTGGGTTTAAGCAATTCTCTTGCCTCAGCCTCCCAAGTAGCTAGGACTATAGGCGCCCACCAGAACACCCGGCTATTTTTTTTTTATTATTATAATTGTCCTTGTTGTTTAGCAGGCCCGGGCTGTGTTCAAACTTGCCAGGCCCAGTGTATGTGGCTGACGCCCTAAGCACTGAGCTATGGGCACCCAGCCTGGGGTTTTTTTTTTTTTTTTACAGCAGATAGGAGCAAAAGACATAATATTGTTCCTCAGCAGCCTGGGTTTTTTTAATATATGCTATTCCTTCCATTATTTTTCTGAAACTCTTCTTTTAGTCTTTTCCAGCTAACTCTTTCCATTTCTTTTTTTTTTCTTCTTCTTTTTTTTTTTTTTCTTTTCTGTAGAGACAGAGTTTCACTTTATCACCCTCGGTAGAGTGCTGTGACATCACACAGCTCACAGCAACCTCCAACTCCTGGCCTTAAGCGATTCTCTTGCCTTAGCCTCCCGAGTAGCTGGGACTACAGGCGCCCGCAACAACACCCTTTTCTGTTTTGCAGTTGGGCCGAGACCGGGTTTGAACCTGCCACCTTTGGTATAGGGGGCCGGTGCCCTACTAGATGAACTACAGGCGCCGCCCCTCTTTCCATTTCTTTAGGAACACGTTCTCCAGTTGAGTTTATTTTCAGTTTTTCTCCTATGCTTTGGAATTTTTTGTTTTCCCTGTTCATCCTGAATGAATGGAACTAAAACCTACTCTGGAAGGGGCTTAGCTTACTTAACCTCTTTGAAGTTTTAGGGTCACCTCAGGTGCATTAGGAAGGATGACAAGAGTTGCTGTAATGAGTACACCCGAAAGTCCACTAGCTTAATGTGATAGACATGTAAAAAATATATTTAATTGTCAAAGAGTGAACATATTCCAAATCAACAATCTGATGATTTCATACAGTAGGGATTTATTTGCCACTCACTGGAGGACACAGTGAGCAGTTTGTGATCTCTGCCTGCCCTGCCTCCCGGTACAGACCCAGGCAGCTCTGAACAATATCTCACGGGGATGGTAGAGGTCCTGTTCCCTCAAGGCCAGTCCTGCCTTTTTGGCCCTGTTCTCACTTGGCCTCCTCTGTGAATCACAGCCCCAAACTCTACGGCCACGGAGAAGTTGGCAGTGTCTCCCGAGGAGAGGGATTCCTGGCCACCAGCACTGGCTCTGGCTTCTAGACCACCCAGCAGCTGATACCTGCTCACCGGCCATGGGCCCATTCCATTTAGGATCCTCAGAGGTGTGCTTTTAGGCACCCTCTTGTCGCTACATGGGTGGAGGGATCTGGGCAAGATGGTGCTCCCAAGTTGGGAACAAGGCTCTTCCCTTTCTCTCCAAACTGTTGTCTCCAAATGGATTGGAGATATTGCATCAGCTTTGAGGGCATGGCCTTCTCAGAGCCAGGAAGCTTCAGTTCTGGGGAAACTCTCCCTCCAGACCCTGTTGCTGTGAGTTGCTTCAGCTCTGCTCTCCTGGCTTTGCGTAAACCTTGTTTGCAGAGGCCGACCTGGACACCCATTCTCCCCTTATTCCTGGTTGGTTGACATCCAAATGTCCCAGGAGCCAGCAAACAAAGTCCTGTTTCCCATTGTACTCTGTGGGAGGGTTTTATTTGTCTACTTCCTCCCTGGCAAGCAAGTCCAACCCCAGTTGGATCAGCACTTGTTTACTATGCCCACTGTACAAACATCACTATCCTTCCCCTCTGCCCTGTCCTCTGCCAACCTTGTTCTCAACAAGAGCTCTAGGGTCTTCCCGGTGCAATTCTGGATTGAGGAGGTGGGCTCTGTACGGGGAACCCAACCAAAGGGCAGCCCCCTTCCCCCTTCTCCCTCTGAGTGGACAGTGGTTGAAGCCAAACTGTGCCCATCCTGTCCCCGTTTTCTGTGTCGGCAGGTCCCAGAGTAGCTGCCCTGCCTTCCTGAAGAAGGCCCTGGGTCAGAGCTTGTGTGCTCTTTGGTGATTGAGTGAGGCCCAGCAGCACTCAGCCTGCCTTGTGTGCTCTTTGGTGATTGGGTGAGGCCCAGCAGCACTCAGCCTGCCTTGTAGAAATTGCTGGCACTGGGAAGTGATTCATCTGAAGATCCTGAGGCCACAAGCTGAGGGTGCTGTGCTTAAGAGACTGTCAGGATTTCAGATTTTTCAGATATGGAATATTTTGCATTTATAACATGAAATATCTGGCTGTGCCTGTAGCTCAGTGGCTAGGGCGCCAGCCACATACACCAAAGCTGGTGGGTTCAAATCCGGCCTGGGCCTGCCAAACAACAATGACAACTACAACCAAAAAATACCCAGGCACTTTGGCATGCGCCTATAGTCCCAGCTACTTGGAAGGCTGAGGCAAGAGAATTGCTTGAGCCCAAGCGTTTGAGGTTGCTGTGAGCTGTGATGCCACAGCACTCTACTGAGGGTGACAAAGTGAGACTGTCTCAAAAAAAACAAAAAACATGTAATATTTTCGAGATGGGACCCAAGTCAAAATATAAAATTCATTTATGTTTTCTTTTTTTTTTTTGGCCGGAACTGGGTTTGAACCTGCCACCTCTAATATATGGGTCTGGTGCCTTACTCCTTGAGCCACAGGTGCCACCCCATTTATGTTTTATTTATTTATTTGAGACAGAGCCTTAAGCTGTTGCCCTGGGCATCACTGCTCACAGCAACCTCCAATTCCTGGGCTTAGGCGATTCTCTTGCCTCAGCCTCCCAAGTAGCTGGGACCACCGGTGCCCACCACAATGCCCAGCTATTTTT
The DNA here is from genome assembly GCA_963573935.1 of Arctocebus calabarensis. Lineage (NCBI taxonomy): Eukaryota > Metazoa > Chordata > Mammalia > Primates > Lorisidae > Arctocebus > Arctocebus calabarensis. The sequence goes on from CAUYON010148439.1 coordinate 6,200, forward strand.
TGGTTGCAGCTGTCATTGTTTGGCGGACCCAGGCTGGATTTGAACCCACCAGCTTTGGTGTATGTGGCTGGTGCCCTAGCTGTTTGAGCTATAGGTGCCGAGCTCATTCATGTTTTATATAACCTTATACAGATGGTCTGAAGGTAATTTTATACAATATTAAATAACTTTATGCATGACCCAAAGTTTTTTTTTTTGTTTTTTTTTTTTTGAGAAAGAGCCTCAAGCTGTCACCCTGGGTAGAGTGCTTTGGCATCACAGCTCACAGCAACCTCCAACTCCTGGGCTCAAGCGAGTCTCCTGCTTCCACCTCCCAAGTAGCTGGAACTATAGGCGCCCGCCACAACGCCCGGCCATTTTTTGGTTGCAGCTGACATTGTTGTTTGGCGAACCCGGGCTGGATTCGAACCCACCAGCTCAGGTGTACGTGGCTGGCGCCTTAGCCGCTTGAGCCACAGGCACCAAGCCCCAAAGTTTTGACTGTGACCTGTCCCATGAGGTAAAGTGTTGAATTTTCCACTTGTGCCATGTCAGTGCTCAGAAAGTTCCAGATTTTGCAGCATTTTGGATTAGGGAGAGGGCCGGAGGGAAGCTGGCAAAGGGGTAGCTCATTCCTCGCCAGGAGAGGGGGGTGTTTGCCGCTCTGCTTTGCCTGCGTCGGAGTGATTTAGGAGGGGTCTCCTTTCATCTTGCCTCCTGCCCATCAGAGTGGCTTTGCCTGATGCTGCTCTTCAGTAACAATGATGATGTCCCACTAGGCCGAGGCCCAGCTCCTGGGGCTACTCTGCTCTTTTTCCAACCCAGAAAAACAAAAACAAATAAAAAACCATGGCATGTTGGCCTAGATCAGCGGTTCTCAACCTGTGGGTCGAGACCCACAGGAACTGTATTAGAGGGCCACAGCATTAGGAAGGTTGAGAACCACAGGCCTAGATCCTTCCAATCCTTACTTGTGTATGTTTTTTTAATAGATCAGGCTTTGGCTCATCACCTATAGCTCAGTGGTTAAGGTGCTGGCCGCATACACTGGGGCTGGCAGGTTTGGATCTGGCCCAGGCCTGCTAAACAACAATGACAACAACAACAAATAATACCTGGGCATTGTTGCTGGCGCCAGCTACATGGGAGGTTGAGGCAAGAGAATCACTTAAGGCTAAGAGTTTGAGCTGTGATGCCACAGCACTCTACCAAGGGCAACATAGTAAGACTGTGTCTCAAGAAAAAGAAAAAATAGATTGGGCTTCTATCACACCCTCTGGCCATTTTCCACATCAAAAAATACCCATCTTTATGAATATACTGCATTTTGTTTAAGCTTTCTTATCTATGGTATTTAGACATATAGATGTCTTGGGGAAGCCCCTGATACACTGGGAACTGGTGAGTGGAGCAGCCAGGCAGGGCCAGCCTTGTTCTTTCTTTCCTTTTCTTTCTTTTTTTTTTTTTTTTGAAACAGAGTCTCACTTTGTTGCCCTGGGTAGAGTGCCCCAGCATCACAGCTCACAGCAACTTCAAATTGCTGGGTTCAAGTCATCCTCTTGCCTCAGCCAATGTAGGTCAGGCCACTATAGGTGCCTCCACCATGCCTGGCCAATTTTTGTATTTTTAGTAGAGATGGGGTCTTGCTGTTATTGAGTTGATTTCTAATTTCCAAGCGGGAGAGATCCTCCCACCTCAGCCTCTTAGTGTGCTAGGATTACAGGTATGAACCACTGCACCCAACTGCATTCATTTTATGATCAGCTTTTTAAGCTCCTACCCTAGGGCAGCTACCTTCTAGGTGCTGGAGATAAAAAATGAGAGCCCTGGCTCAGCACCTGTAGCTCAGTGGCTAGGGCGCCAGTCACATACACCGGAGCTGGTGGGTTCGAATCCAGTCCAGGCTTGCCAGACAACAATGACAACTACAACAAAAATAGCCAGAGGTGGTGCCTGTGGCTCAGTGGGTAGGGCACTGGCTCCATAAACCGAGGCTGGCAGGTTCAAGCCTGGCCCAGACAGCTAACACAGCACTGAGAACTGCAACAAAAAAATAGCCAGGTGTTATGGCAGGCACCTGTAGTCCCAGCTACTCGGGAGGCTGAGGCAAGAGAATTGCTTAAGCCCAAGAGATTAGACTGTGAGCTATGATACCACAGCACTCTACCCAGGGTGACAGCTTGAGACTCTGTCTCAAAAAAAAAACGAGAGCCCATCCTGGACCTTACACTCTAGTTAGGGGAGAAAAATGTAATGTCAGGTGGTAACAATTGCTATGAATTAAAGGCCAAGTGAGGTGGCTCACGCCTGTAATCCTAGTACTCTAGGAGGCCAAGGAGGGTGGATTGCCTGAGCTTACAGGTTGGAGACCAGCCTGAGCCAGAGTGAGACCACTCTAAAAAATAGCCGGGCATTGTGTTGGACGCCAGCTACTTGGTAGGCTGGGGCAAGAGAGTCATTTGAGCCCAAGAGTTTGAGGTTGCTGTGAGCTATGATGGCATGGCCCTCTACCAAGGGTGACAAAGTGAGACTGTCTCCAAAAAAAAAGACAAATTGATAGAGGAAAAGGAATGTGAGGATGAGGAGGCTGAAGGTGCTCAGCTTTAAGGTGGGGATGACTTATGGGACAGAGAGCTAAGGCAGTGCCTGTAGGGAACCTGGGCCAGATGCCTGGGGGCCAAGAGGAAAGACCTGGGCTTTATCCTGCGGAGAGACAGGAAATCAAGGGTTTCCCAGTCTGATGGAGGAGGACTGTGTGAAGACTGGGTGGGTGGTCGGGGCTGGAGCGAAGTGGTGAGACCAGCTAGGAGAGGAGAGAGGAGGGTGGCCTGCCTGGGCAGGACAGACAGCATGTGCAAGTGTGCACACCCCCTCGTCTGACTGCATTTCTGCCTTATTACAGATCTGGCTGACACCGCACCACATTTTATCAGCTACTTATATTTGTTTCTCCCTCTGTAAATTGCCTATTTAAGGCCTCTGCTCATTTTTCTCTTAGTTTGTCTTCTTTTCTAGTAGACGTGGGAAGTAGCTCGTGTGCTTTTATCATGTGCTGTTAATAACCCTTTTCCATGTATTGCCTTTGACTCTGTCTGTGGCATTTTGTGTGGTCTTTTACCAATTGGATTTATGTTTTTACTTTGTCACCTCCTTCATTACTGTCTTCCCTGGCTTCGCCTTAGTCCTCAAAAGCCAGCATGTGTCCACCAGGAGTCAGAGGCCTCCCCAGGGCAGAGCCAGTATTCTGCCACTGTGCTCAAGCCAGCCAGCTCTGAGCAGGATGATGAAGGAGGTGAAAAATCTGCTGCTAGGCTTCCTAATCTTAAAACTTGCCACCCTAGCCAGGCGTTATGGCAGGTGCCTGTGGTCCCAGCTACTTGGGAGGCTGAGGCAAGAGAATCGCCTAAGCCCAGGAGTTGGAGGTTGCTGTGAGCTGTGTGCCACAGCACTCTACCGAGGGCGATAAAGTGAGACTCTGTCTCTACAAAAAAAAAAAAACAACTTACCACCCAGAAATGGCTCAATGCAGGTCACCTGTGTATGTGGAAACACAGATGAACCCAAGTGGGCAAACCTGTCACCACAGCAAACAAACCTGCCTCATTACTTTCCTACATGATTCCATAGGTCTACTGAGAAAACCCTGGCTTTACTGAGTACATCAGAGTTCCTTGCTAATGTTACCCGTACTAGTTTCCAGGTGCCACTGCAGACAGGGGCTTAAACAACAGAAATTTCTTCTCAATTCTGGAGGCAGAAAGTCCAAGACCAAGGTGTCAGTGAGTTGGTTCTTTCTGAGACTGTGAGGGCAGGGCCTGCTCCAAGCCTCTCTTCTTGGCTTGCGGACGGCGTCTTCTCCCTGTGTCATTGCCTCCTTGTGTCAGCCCATTGTCCTCTTTCTGTGTGCATCTCTGTGTCCAAATTTCCCTTTTTATAAGGATCCTATCATTGAATTAGAGTCCACTCTACTGTTCTCACTTTAACTCGACCACCTCTGGAAAGACCTTAACTCCCAACAAGGTCACATTCAGAGGTATTGGGGATTAGGACATCAATATGTAAATGACCAGGACAAAATTCAACCATAACATACCCTAAAAAACTAATGGCAATAAAAGTTAATACTAACAAAGTGGTTACCAAGGCCATTTTAAAATATTGCAAACATGGCTCCGCGCCTGTGGCTCAAGTGGCTAAGGCGCCAGCCACATACACCTGAGCTGGCGAGTTCGAATCCAGCCCGGGCCCGCCAAACAACAATGACAGCTGCAACCAAAAAATAGCCGGGCATTGTGGCAGGCGCCTGTAGTCCCAACTACTTGGGAGGCAGAGGCAGGAGAATCTCTTGAGCCCAGGAGTTGGAGGTTGCTGTGAGCTATGATCCCATGGCACTTTACCCAGGGCGACAGCTTGAGGCTCTGTCTCAAAAAATAAATAAATAAAATATTGCAAACAACTTGGGCATCTACAAATAATTTGAGCACCTCTGTCTTCCTCTGTATCCAAGGCCCCTTGGGGACCCATGGCAGTGGCAAGAGTTTACAGTTTACTTGGGAGAGGGGTGGCATTTGCACTTTGCAGTTTGGTCGGGGCTGGGTTTGAACCCACCACCTCTGGCATATGGGGCCGGCACCCTACTCCTTTGAGCCACAGGAGCTGCCCGGCATTTGCACTTCGAACGTGGGAGGACACGTTAGGGGATGCTCTTGATTGTGGGGATCAGCCCCAGGTCAGAAAAGGGTCTGGACAGTTGTGGGCCTGCATGTCCTCTACAGCTGAGAGAACATGAGATGGACAGAAGTCTCCCAATCCGGGGAGCGTAAGAGTGGCTCCAGGTTAGCCTGAGTGGCTGGAGTTGTTGGATCTGGTAGTGCCTTTTCTGAGGCTCCAGGGAGTAGCTCACTCTCTTCCTTTGCCCCCCCTCCCAGTTCCCCGACATCGTGGAGTTCTGTGAGACCATGGCCAACGCTGGGAAGACGGTGATCGTGGCTGCACTGGATGGGACCTTCCAAAGGAAGGTAAGGGGTCTGATCCAGGCCTTGGGGTGGGATCAGAGGGAGGAAGGTGCTTCTGGAGGGTGCAGGGCAGTGCACAAATACTTTAGCCCAGCATGCTCTTCCCCATCTCAACGCGACACTCCCTGGATGACCTAGGCTTGGCCACTAAAGGACAAGGCCGAGCTGCTCAGCCCAGAAGCAAGCCTGCCATCTGCTGTGGCAGGTGCTTTGAACTGGCAAAGGGACAGGTCAAGGCTTAGTGCTCTTGGGGGGACCAAAGTCAAGGCAAGCTGTACTGGCTTCAGGGTTTATGAATCAGGGCTTAAAAGAGAAACCCACCCAATGAGGTGACCACATGCACCACTGTCGTTCCCTGGGAGTGCAGGCTTTTGGGCCCATCCTGAACTTGGTGCCTGTGGCTGAGAGCGTGGTGAAGCTGACTGCAGTGTGCATGGAGTGCTTCCGGGAAGCCGCCTACACCAAGAGGCTGGGCATGGAGAAAGAGGTAGCTCCTACCCACCTCC
>CAUYON010148440.1:0-14743 GCA_963573935.1 Arctocebus calabarensis
ATGTCTTTATATAGTGATCAAGAAAATGCCATGAAGGCTATCTGTAACAGTACAATCAAAACATTTCTGAATGTATATGAATCGTGCCCTATGATTGCACCAATGTACAGAATTATGATTCAATAAAATTATTTAAAAAAAAATTTAATTTCTGGACTTTTCTTTCTAAGGTGGAAACAGTTTTCTGTAAAGTATTTGGCATATGACAATTTAAAAAATGTGTGAGATCAGCTCCTTTTCACAGAGAAAAATGAAGTGAAGAATCACAGTGCTTAAATTCTTATAAGGAATATTTTCCTACACAATAGATTCCAATTAACAAACAGTTTAGTACCCAATTCTCAAAGCTCTCCCATAATGGACTTTATTGCAAAGACTCATGCTTATACAATGTGTTGAAAAAACAGACTCATCTGATGGATTTCAAAACAGAAACGAGCTCTCCATAAATATTAAAAATTATCTAGCCCTCACAGATGTTCATTTTGCTTATTATCTGAAAACTTTCTGGATCAAATGTTTGGTAGGAATATGTTAGTATCCACCAAAGATTGGTTTTGGCAGGGTATATGTTGGTATCAGCAGGAAATAAATGGGAAAACATTAAAAGGTATGAAACTTTAAAACAATAGCTTAAAGGTGTTTTATAAAGTACAGATGGCTCACCCCGTTTAAGTGAATATTTGCTCTGGGATGAAAAACAAACAGGACTGTACAAAAAAGGAAATCACTTGAAAATAATGTCTCCCGTGCAATATGTTGTAATTAAAGCACAAGTCAGTAATGTGAAATTGTTTCTTACTATCTCTCTTCATATCATAGGTGAGATGAAGTATGCTAGAATGCATGAGCATAAAATTGCAAAAACATCTGAAAACATGCAAAGGAGTAATCTCAAATCCTAGGATGGTGCAAGATGGTTGCTCTTTATAAATAAAATGCTAGACTACCTACCGCCACACCCAAATACACATGATTGGCACATGCACACTCAGACCAGGGTTCACTCTTCTCTTTCTATGAGTTACCATCACACATCATGAAAAAATAAAAGAGTGGGAAGGCTTATTTTCAAAGCAAATGGAACCTAAAAAGATCAAAAATGTCAAGTCTGCTGGCTTCAACAACTTTCCTCTCCCAGAAAGGCTTCCTGAGTTGGGCAAATCACTCCATACCTTTTGCTGGTCTGTCCCTGGATGAGCAGTTCAAACTCAATGCAGCTTTTCCACAATGAGTCATAAGAGAAGGCACTTCACTCTGGGTGTCATCTCTGGGGTGTGACATTCAACTCCCTTCCCTAGCATGAGGGACTATGCCCTCCCTACAGTAAAATTCTTTTGAGCTCTATATTTGCACATTCTTGAAGGTAAAAAACAAATCAACGTTCTCTTTTTATCCCCACAATGAATTTGTACATTATTCTCAGAGAGTCTCAGAATTAAGGGCTGTTTGCATTAATACATCAAGGAAAATACTGTCATATATCAAATAGATGCTTTTGATGGTGGAGTAGGGCAGGATATTGTGGAGAAAATGATAAGGCAGAAGCTGATGTAACTACAACAAATTAACAGGTTTACAAATTACTGCAAAATTGAGCCAATGTAATGTGTGCAAGCATTATACAGATAATTTTTGCATCAAAGATTGAAATACATATTCGAGAAAAAAAACTCATATACATCCCCCAAAGAATCTTCCATAGACCTTTGGTGGTTACACCGACATCTGACTCATGATGCTTGCTACACCTCCCATCTTTGATGCCTGCAATATTCTCACTGTAGAACGTAACTACCCTAACTGCCTTCTCAAATCACTCTTCTCAAGATTTAATCCATTTAACCTTTAATTATTTTTCTTAATGACACAAGTGCTCTTGATTCTGCATACTTTCAGTTAATTCTGTCAATTATGTTTTGTGATGGAAAGTGGACCCCCTATTATCAGATCTGGATTCTGATCCCATTTCATCCATTGAACTCCTTTGAGTTTTCATGTATTCGTTGTTTAAAAAAAAAGTGGTACATTAATTGTCCTGGTTGATTTCTTAGACTAAAATTAAATGATGTTTTCACATTCATACACGATTTTAAATATGACATGAATATACAATATTTTCAATATTATAGATAGCAAATAAGACAGATGTCCCAGTCTTAAAACATTTAATGAAGTAAGATTTACTTAGACATCAACTACACTAGGACACTGGTTTATAACTCTCCCTGTGTTATGAATATGGGACAAATACACTTGCCCAAGAGTGCACAGAACTTTGAAATTGCTATGATTCGAATTTAACTGATTAAGAAATGAGTCTTCCCAAAATCTGCATAAAACTCCCCATGGGAACCAGGTGGCAATCATGAAAAACAAAGAAAGGACACACAAAAAGATAAGCAGAGAAAGGCTTCATGCAGGAAGCAATACAGACTGCTCTGCTGTCCTTCCTATTTGGTTGAAAAGCCGTGCTCACCACAGTGAAGATGGACTATCCCTGGGCCAAGAGGCAATGAGGGCGTGTTCAGAACGAGAAGCCTAAAGAAGAAGGCACAGCAGGAAGAGAAGGAGGCCGAGGAGATCAGACACAGGTGCAGGTAACGTCCTAGAGAGAGAGTCAACTCATTTTATTGCTTGGGGATCGCAAAGAAGATACCTCAAATCAAATCAAGTCGTGCATAGACGTGGGATTTCAATTTTTACAGGTTGATTAGATTCTATTTTCACTGAACCCTGCGGACTTTCTGAGAGGATGTGAAACTCCTTTCAGTGTTTTGCAAAAATTTCCCTACGTGTAAATTTTCTGCAAAGGGATGGCTCTGCGTGTTAGTCACCAACAATGGCACGGAGAGGACAGATGTCACACTAGATGCAGAGGCGAGGGTCTGAACCACATTTGTGATTTTTCCAGCCCCCAGAACATCGGCGTGAAAGGAAAACCCCATTAGCGGTCACATGCCGTTCCGCAGCGGCGTACTCTTCCAAAGTTTACTTCCTAAAGGGTACATGTTCCTCCCTGCTTTTCAATCCCTTAACACCACGTGCACAAACACGAAGAAAGAGTGGTTCTGGCCCAGTGACTACTTGGCAGAGCTGAAGTGCAGGAGGGACAGAAATTCAACAAAGAAAATGTAAACCACGCGTGCGATTGAGTTCTCAGGTGAAGGGCACACCAGCGAGCATCTGCAGCAGGTGCGAGAAACCTGGCGCCCCAAGTCTCTCTTGGCAAAGGGACTAATAAGGAGATGCACTAAAGGTCTCTGCTGCTCCCAGCTGCTTGCTCCTGCTCAGAACTGTGTGGTGTTTATTAGAATTGTCATATTGCTAGGCACCCGGCATAGCTAAGCGATCAGAGAAGCATGTAGGTGGAATGCATCCGAGGGTAATCGGTTTCTCTTGGGCTCCGTTCCATTTAATCCCTGTGAATGCAAAGGGGGAAAACAGGCCTTGGCCAACTTCAGGTTCCAAGTTGGCAAGGCTGTGGAGGGAAGAGGTTTCTGCGCTGTGCTGTGCATTGTGACACCAAGACTCAGGTGGCTACGGGAAACCAGAGCTCTATGCTCCCAGGTTTTCCTTTCCAAAATAACTTCCTCGAGGTCTTTTCACTTTAATCTTAGAAACAAACAACTAAGGAAGAGAGGAAGTGGAGACTGAAAATCAGAAGGGGAAGAAGGTTTCAGGAGGCTGTTTCGGAAGAGGCTGAGTCCCTAAGCCCTTCAGGATTTAAAGCGGAGGCTAAGAGTTTTAATTGGATTTGAAATGGTATTAGTAGTCAGGAAAGGTTTGGGGTGCACTGTGGCCACCCCGCCAGCCCAACAGGCAGCTGTGTTTCAGAGCTGACCTTTATCAGAGGCGATGTGCTCATTTCAGTCACAGGGAAGGAATGAGAGAACACTGCCACTAGATCATGCCCTTTTAATTCTTAAAAACAACAACAGCAACACAAGATCTGCTGGTAAACTGGCTAGACTCCTAAATGAAGGAATCAGGGGACCATTCCGTGGGGTAAGAGGAAGGATGACTGATGAGTTGTGGAGGAACTAGGGTCAAGAGCACCTGCCTCAGAAACTGATGAGGGGAAAATGGAACTGAGATGAAACACAAGTAGAGAAACTTAAAATAGGTGGCAAGCGGCTCTTAATTCTATAAAATCCAGGGCAGAGCTCCAGCAGTGGTCTAGTTAACTCCCCCTCCCCCCGTCCTTCCCACCTTCCCTCAACAAGGCATTTTCTAGGTATCAAAAATTCCAGCACGTTCAGAGACTTGACTCCAAGGTTAAGAAGGAAATGCTACGTTGTACTTTTATAGCATAAAGTTCAGCTATATCTCAAACTCTATTTCCTTTTTAATTACAATTTTCTTACATGAGCCTCAAGTGATTCTAATGTTACCGTTAACCCTGGAGGCCCAAGTTATTTTATGTGCAGCGACAAGTATTGGAACTGTGGTTTCCACGTGGGCAATATCTCCCCTCTGAGAACTTTAACCAGGTAGATGGTATCAGACCAAAGTTCCTAGTGACTCATGTCCTGTAGAGAGACCAGCGCCCTAGGGAAAGGTGAGAAATGTGAAATAAACTTAAGCTTATATTGCTTCTGAAATATTTCGGCACTGTGGAATTAGAGAACAGACCGCAGGAATTTAAAGTGAGGGATGTTCTAAAAGTAGGCATTTTATAAAAGATGCTCTAGTTCCTGTTTTAAATTCTAAGCTGTCATTTTATTTTTTTATTATAATTTTTTTTTTTCTGAGACAGAGTCTCACTTTGTCCCACTTGGTAGAAGGCCGTGGCCTCACAGCTCACAGCAACTGCAAACTCTTGGGCTCAGGCGATCCTCTTGCCACAGTTCTTTCATTTTGAGTAGAAACAGGGTCTCACGCTTCCTCAGGCTGGTCTCCAACTCGTGAGCTCTACTGATCCACCTGCTTTGGCTTCCCAGAGTGCTAGGATTACAGGCATGAGCCACCATGCCCAGCCTTAAACTGTTATTTTAGCCAAAATATATTTGGAAAGCAAATATGTTTTATAAAGATAGTGATGTATCTACTGGGGGGAACTAACATATTTGAACAAAAAAAGATTTATAAATTTTTAAGAGTATTCACTGTTGTCTCTGAATGCATTGTTTGTGGCCAGAATGGCCAACAAGTGGTGCAAACATGTCCACTGCGATGCTTTACCCATGGCAGACATTGCCAATCTATCACATCACTGTTTCCATTGGCAACAGATGTTGACAGCTGGGTCGTTAAACAGGTTTTTCCTTCTTCCTGGCACACAGGCAGACTTCACTTTTCAATTTCCCTCTAGTTAAGAATGACCACGTGACTGTTCTAACCTTCAGAATGTAGTAGGAAGGTTGTACGCTTTGTTCAGACACGTCCCCAAGATGCTGTCTCCATGATTCTTCCTGCTAATCAGAGTGGAGATGATTCACAAAGTGCCCGGATTTATTATAAGAAATGTTAGAAGGCACTTCTGCTACAACACAAAGTGCTAGAAGGCACTTCTGCTACAACACAAAAAGCAGTCAAAGAAAAGGTGGTCCTGAAACTGATATGAGGTTGGAAAACTACAGTTCTTACTGTAAAGTTAAAATATCTTGAAAATTGTCTGAGACAACAGGAAAGCTTACTGGCCTGTTGGGCAAGCGACACTAAGGGACGTGATTGGGGGAAAGCCGCAGAGTTGTCCACTACTGGCTGCTTTTAGCAAACTATTCCAGAATGAGATAAGAATGAAACAAGAGTGCAGGAGATGAGGGGCTTCACAGACCTGGAAATCCAGCTACTGCTGCAGCCCACACAGTAAGTCAGAAGACTGAAGCATCCAGTGACAAAAATCTAGTTTCACTTCTCAGGTAAGCAAAGGGACTCAGCTTTCCCTGAAAGAGCATTTTAAACTTTTTTCCCCTCCAAAGTCTTTTGTTTCAGGTAACCTCGTGGTACTTCTTTTAGAGAAATTGAGAGGAAAGAGGAGAGAGAGAAAGAGATGGGAGTAGAAGGGCTTGGTTCAAGCTGCGGCAAAGTCTTAATTCTAACCTCTCATGCTCTGGAAAGTCTTCTCTCATAGCAGACAAAAGTGGTTTTTCTTCTAAAGTTCAAAAATATTTGTTTTCTACATTGTATTTGGCAATTGTATTTGACTTGCTGTATGTTTAAATTTGCAGATAGGGTTTCTTATCTCTCTTGTCTAGGAGTAAACGTCTTTAAATCAAGGCCTATGCATTACATGTCTTTTGAACCTGTACAGCTCCCAGCTGAATACCTTTAATGTAGCTTAATATAGTTTTGATGTATTGATACCCAGTGCAGCCACACCTCCTTGGCTGTGTCAGACTTTGCTGTAATTAGTATCTGATTTGATCCTACATCTACTTCTTAAGACTTCAGCCTTGCCCCATTCCCCAAAGCCCCATAAATAAAACATACACCTCAGCCCTCAAGCTGAAAGATTTCTAAGGCTTAAGTCACATCTTTCTCACTCAGAATAATATAGAGCTTTAGAGCAAGTCTAAAGTCAAGTTCCCCTTCCTTCTTTCTTCCTTCTTTCCATTCTTCTTTGCTTTTTCCTTCCATTTCTTCTTCTTATGCCACCCTCCATTATTCTGTTGCCTTATTTCTTCTTTTCTTCCTCTCTTCCTTTTACATGTAGGTGAAAAAAACTGAATCGCAAAAATGGTACAGTGCTTGGTCAATGGTTTGAAAGACAGCTCTTGACTTTTAATTTATTCTACGATGAATGAATATAACATTCTCACAATTACTCAACTGTGACAATACCAACAACAGACTTACTCAGATCATCTATCCCATACTCATTTCTACCTTGGGAATTCATCTATGGAATCCAGGAGCAAACTCCGAAGAGGATAGAACTTTCTGGTTATATTGACAAAGTGTACTTCCTATTTTATTTCTTCCAGATTTATAGGGTTATAATTAATAAACATTGCATTTATTCCAAGTGTATAATATGATGATTTGACATGTGTATATACTGTAACATGAGTACCACAACGAGATAAGTAACATGTTTGTAACCTCACGTAGTTACGAGTGTGTGTGGAGGGGGAGAACATGTAAGATTCATCCTGTTAGCAAATTTCAAAGAAACTATAAATACTGGCAGCTATAGTCACCAGACTGTACACTAGATAACCAGAACCTAGTCATCTTATAACTGGAAGTTTGTACCTGTTTATCTCCATTTCCCCCTCCCCACACTCCCAGTAATCACAAGTGTTCTGGGTGCTTCTGTGAGAGTGGCTTTTTCAGCACACCACACAGTGACCTCAGACAGTATTTGTCCTGCTGTCTCACCTTGCGTGGCGTCCTCTAGGCTCACATACATTGTTACAAACAGCAGGATTTCCTTTTTCGTTAAGGTTGAATGATATTCCTTCCTGGTCTGTTTTTAAACTTGATAGCAGATCAACCCACTTAAAAAATCTTTACATTCATAAAATTTAAAAAATTATAATTAGCATATATTATCTCCACATTATTACAATATTTTAAAATTTTACTTTTTTCAAAATAACACATGGACTAGGTCACAATTAAAGATAAAACATAACTTACGGTAAAACTTCTGGTCCGGGGCCCTCCCCTCTACCTTTCCTCCACTCCCTGTCTGGATCCGCTTAGCTCGCAGGGTTGCTAACTGCCACAAGCTCATACTGGGAAGTATTTATTTACTTGATTTTATGATATGTGAGATAGTACTTCCCTTGTTTTCTCCCCTTTTAAATTAATTATCAGTTTTATTTTGTTGGAACATAATTAATTGTACCCATATATAAGGTACATAGCATATTTCGATACAATCATGCAGTGTATGATGATCAAATTCAGGGCATGTTCAATGTCTACCACCTGTAACATTCACTATTTCTTTGTGTTGATGACATTTCAAACCTTTTCTAATTTTAAAATACACAATAAACTACTGTTGACTGTTGTCACATTAATGTGCTATAAAACATTAGAATCAATTTCTTCTATATAACTGCTAATTATACCCATTGACCCACCTGTCTTTATCCCCCTTCATACCCATCCCAGCCTTTGGTCACCACCGATCAGCTCTCTCCCTTCACAAGATCTACTTTTTCTGTTCCCACATATGAATGAGAACATGCAGCGTTTGTATTTCTGAGTCTGGCTTATTTAATTTAACTTTACAACCCCTAGTTTCATCTCCTATTGTTACTTTTTTTAAGTCCCAATTCCTAGTTTAGTAACTTTCAAAAGTTTCTCTTGATACTTCATTTTGTCAGATAAGTATCTTTGTGCTTCTACGTTTTCCCCGACTTTTCCTAATCCTCCTTCCCATTTTACTTTCTCTCCGCTACATTCTAGTAGTCAAGCTAGCAATGTAAGACATCTTTACATTCTAAACTGCAATCACATCTAAATCTTATGTGAATATTGGTTGACTCTGAATTTGGAGAATCAGTAGTAACGCCATATGACTGTACATTGTTCAGTGCTGGTCGAGACAGTGGGGTTAACAGTGAGGGGCCAAAAGTAATGACTCCTGGGCCATGCTAAAGAGAATGTTCCCGTCATAAATAGCAAATGGATTCTCTCTTCATCTATGCCTTCAGTTATTCAAATTTATGTCACATTTCAGGTTAGTTTGTACTTCAAATTCATGGTTATTATATAAGTTGCTAAATTATTTTCTACTTTGTAACATTTTATGCCTTCATAATATTTTCATTTTTTCCAGAATAATTTCAACTCTCTATTCTCTCAAACTGTTATTTTTTTTTCCTGGAGGTCATTGTCAAGAGCCTCTCTATCCTTCTTCCATCAGAACTCTGCCACAGGCACAGTCAGGTGCCCTAGAACAACTTTTAGGTCAACGACAAACCCTGTAAACAATAGTGGTGCGTAAGATTAGGATGGCTCTGGAAATTGTCTTTATTTTTTCTTTTCTTTATTTTTTCTTTTTTGTTGTTGCAGTTTTTTGACCAGGGATGGGTTTGAACCCGCCACCTTCAGCATATGGGGCCAGTGCCCTACTCCTTGAGCCACAGGTGCCACCCTCTGGAAATTTCCTGTTGCCTATTCTCAGCCATCCTAATGTCACAGTGCAATGCAGTACTCATGTGTCCATAGTGATGCTGGTTTAAACAAACCCACTACACTCTCCTTCATTAAAAGGATAACATATACAATTGGGGCAGTACGTAGCAATTGATCATAATAATAAATGACTATTCTACTGGTTTATTTATTAACCATACTATATTTCTATCATTATATTAGAGTGTACATCTTCTACCCATTAAAAAAAAAAATCAGCTAATGGTAAATAAAACAGCTTCCGGCAGGTTTTCTAGGCGGTATTTCAGAAGAAGGCCTTGTTTTCACGGGAAATGGCCGCTCCATGCATGTTATTTCCCTGAAGACCTTCCAGTGGGACAAGCCGTGCAGGTAGAAGACAGGGAGTGACACGGATGACCCTGACCCTGCTTAGACTTTGGCTAATTTGTGCATTTGTACCTTAGTTTTTGACAAAAAGTTTAAAGAACTTTAAAATACAAAAAAAAAAAAACCCTGTAAAATAAGGATATACAGAAAGAATTTTGTATAACTATACAATGCATTAGTGCTTTAAGCTAAGTATTATCGCAAAACACACAAAAAGTTGAAAATAATAAAAGTTTGCAAAGTAAAAATGTTACAGGAAAATAGGATTAACTTATTATTGGTGAAAGAAAGTCGCTGTGTGTATATAACACAGCCTGAGTGTATGGTGCTTCTAAAGTCTGTAATTAGCCTACAGATATGTCCTTCTCTCTCTCTCTCTTTATTTCCCCTTCCCCCCCAAGTTCTGATAGATTTTTTTTTTTTGGACCTTATAAATCCTTATTTTTTGTTTTGTTTCTGCATTTTGGTGGCACACACCCTCCAGATATTTCCTAAGAGAGATTATTCAGAGGTCATTTTTTTTTTTTAGTCCTTGAATGCCATAAAAGGCCTTCATTCTGTCTTCACATGGAGATGATTGCTCCATTTGATACTAAATTTAAATTGAAAATCATTTGATCTCAGAATTTAAGAGCTTAATTTCTTTCTGAAATAAAGCATGATTAAAAGAAGTCTGGCGCCTATACAGGTTTTTACTAGATTTTTTTTTTTTGTCTCTTTCCCCCCTCAGAACCTGATTAAAATCATCTTTCCTTTTTCTTTCCTGTAATATGGGAGAAAATATAGTTTAATTCATAACTGCAAAGTCTGGGGAGACACATGACTTGGGCTCAAACTCCAATGCTACCCTTTATTCAGTAGGTAATATGCCAGTGTAATTAACTATTTAACCATCGTGTGTTGAAATTTCTCATTTATGAGAACGCATAATGATAGCATATCCATCTCAGCATTGTTGCAAGAAATAAATAAGCAACACTGGTAAAGTGCCTGAAGCAAAGCCTGGCACATTCGTTAAGTACTATAAGAGTATTTGCTTTTATTATTTTCTAGTTTCATTGATTGATTTTAATTGCAGATTCCATATTTTTGATCTCTTAAAAGCTCTGTCATGTTATTTGATGGATCCTTTCTGTGAAACCCTTTAAAGTTTTATGAACCTGCTAACTTCTTAAATATCTCTAAAAATATAAGTTTTATTATTATTTTTTTTTTAGAAAAGGAGTTTGGTGCTATGAATTATCTGTCTCTTTTGGGATAGTTTCATATGTTTATCTGTTTACACAGTAGTTCTCATCGATGTAGCTTGTTCTCCTCCTACATTAGTAATCTTTGGCTTTCAGTTCATCTTGGTAACAGAAGGACAAGTAGCTGATATGAATTTTCTCTGTTTTTGCTTCCGGCGGGTCCCTTCACTAAGTGGGAAATTCTGCCTGAGCACTCTGAGCGGAAGGATGCTGCAGGGCTTGTGAGTATATTAGTTGGCTTTATTTTAAAGAAATAAAAGCCCCTTACTACCACGTTAAAATGAGAAGGCCTTTACTGAGAAGCAGCATTGGTCAGCCCATCAGCCTGCCCTTATCTGGGCACATGCCCTCATGACTGTGGAAGCAGGATGGGTGGCCAGTCCAGTTGACCATGACTGGACCTCTTTGGCCTTGACCTCTTTTATATTTGCTGCCTCTGAGTCACAGGAATTTTCTGGAGCTCTTTCTGGTAGAATGGTCCCAACTTCTCCTGCAGCAAACTATATTAAACTTTAGGTGAAGGCATAGTCCCATCCAATTTTATTCTTCCAGAAATACGTTAAAATGTTTCTTTCATAGTGACACTCCTCATGCTATTGTCATGAGTTTATTTCATTTCATAATTCTAGATTCTAATTCCAATGATTCTCAACAGAGACAAGAGGCAAATGCATTTCTTTACGGTACATCTAGTATTATTTTCTTTTATACCTATAAAAGAGCAAATCTGGTTGAGGAAATAAATGTTAGTATAAATACATTTCCATGGTAGCTATGCTAGCAGTACTACAAAGAAGAACTAAAATAACTTCTTTCTTCACCATGAATGACTATCCTGTCACTGATACTTAATGATACAAAAATTTCTATAATGTGTATCATTAGAGCAACTTCCTGGGTATTGTTACCAAAAATATAAAAAATATAAATTCTTTAAATTTTCTATAAAAGAGGGATATATACCTTTCACTCCTAATTAGTGGCTATTAGTTATTTTTTAAATAGGATGTTAAAGAATGTCAACCTTTTAATACATATTGTTAAAACAACCGGTAGCTTCCCTATCATGGTACTAATTGAATGGTAGTAAAATTACATCTTGAAATACCTATCTTCCATGGATGTACAGATTTATGACTTTGGTGCCAATGACTGTTTTTCTCCTTCCATCAAATTGTGTCTAGCACAGTAATTGTAGAGAGTAAGCTAGTTAATAATATAGCGTTTGAACAAATGGTAAATACATAGTGAATACATTCTGGGCCAAAAACTAATTTTGACATGGTAAAACAAACTTATGCTATAGCATAGGGGTCCAATGTGGATTTTAATTTTTAACTTAGGTTTTTGTGCTTATTTTCTTCATGTCAATAAAATCTGTTCATTCTAATAGCAATACTAACAATAATTGTTCAATAGTAAAATTTTTTTTCCTCTAATGGAGAATATTACTCCATTCTTAGTAATGTGTGTGATTCTTAGTACATTTGCTATAATCAAATCAATAATATATGAGACCTAGGTCTTCAAGACTATAAAGCTCTACAAATCCTCAGATATTATTTCAGATCTTCACATGTATTTATTATATATGAGATCCAACAATTAAGTTCTCAAACTCATCCTAGAAAAAGTGCCCTGAGGGGTGGACTAGGAGCTGGTGTCGGTGCGTAGCTTCTTGAGGGGAAGATTTCAAAGGTGACTGCAGTGAGGTTCAGCAATGAGGTTTGTGTACGAGGAATTCACAAAGTTCATTGACCTCATACTCCATATTTAGAAAGTTCATTGTATTATCAAATGATGTTATCCATTGAAATCTGTTTTAGATAGACCTGAAAAAAATAATGATTTGCATAGAACACTAGGCTGGTTAGAAATCAGTGGGCCCCGCTTTGAGTGGAGCTCTTGGCCCTTCTCTATTCCAGAAATGAAGAGGCAGAGTTCTCACCCGCTGAGGGTACCTCTCCAAGGGTACAGGACCCATGAGTAATGCCACCCATCAATGGTGGGACCAAAATACCAACCTCTGGTTTCTTGCCTGTTCCCCACTTTTCCCACAAATCAATTCTTACCCACTGGAAAACAGACATTAAATTTTTCACAGGACTCCAGATTTCAGGAATTTATAAGGTACAAAAGAGTATAAGGCTGAAAAGGGTGTACAATGAGTACGTAGCAAAGGTCCCACACCGCTGGAGAAAATAAGACTGAAGCCACCCTCATTGGGCTATGAGGAAGGCAGCTGCTCTTCCAGGCGTTCAAGGGTGCAGACAGATTTCCAAGGCTGCCATGATTTTTTGTTGCTGCAAGCACTTTCCGCTGGAGTGTAATAGAATGCTGGAGCAGTATTGTATTTTTAAAGGCAATTAATATTTTATTATGTACAGACTTTTATTTGCACCATTTGGATTCCTCTTCTCTAATTAAATCTTGTGATTTACACAAACAGAACTGCTGTTCTTTAAACTCTGCAAATTATCAAAATTAACAAATACTTGTTAAAAGGAAGCAAAAGCAGCCAAGGGTCCTATTTTTGTGACAGAAACAACTGGAGGCAACAGAATGAATTGATAGTGTCTCCTACTTGAGTGGGGCGATGTGGCAATTACGTATAAAATACCTTAGTTAAGTAGAACTGATAGAAATTCCAGCTGCCTGTGAAAGAAAAGTTAATTCTTTAAATAAATAAAGCCTAAGTATTTTATGTTTCCGTATAGGATTTTTGCCTCATGACCTGTGTGTAGCATTTTGCCTTATGGGATATATAAATCAAGGGTATAGCTTCAAGCATACATTTCCCAAACTCTACATTTGTGGAATGTGTCCTAGAGCCAAAGGAACAGTCTTCTAAGGGAACAGAGAGAATCTGAGCCGAGATGCCCACTAGGAGAAAATGGCTTGCTCCCCTTTTTGCTCTGAAATGAGCAGTTTCTAGATAAATTTCAGCTGGATGCATATTGCTCCACACCACCACTACACCACCCTGTCAATACATGGAGTAAAGGATGGCGCCCTTCAGGGAAAGGACAAAAATCACTCTTCATCTCTGGAAAGACAACAGACAGAGACTCAGTGAAGGGTCAGGAAGATGAAGTTATGACCAGAACAAGAAATAATTTCCATCCTAATTAGGCTGGAGGCTCTCATAGAAGTTTTCCTGGGAATGGCCTCTGTCTTGAAGTACGTTGTCCCAGGATTTTTATTTCTGAAAGAAGAGAAAAGAAAGCAGAAAGAAAATTGACATTTCTTCATTTTTTTTTTCACACCTGGAAAAAATGGACCTTTAGTCCAGAAAATAGAATAAAAGGCACTGTGTTCAATATGTAGAAATTCACTTTCTGGACAACATATCACCAAAGTGTTGAGGTCAGGAGATAAAGGGTAAAATGCAGGGTTCCTATTCCTATTCTTATTTTTCATGGATTCTTCTTTTCATTCAATTTATAAGTTACATGGTTTTTTTCTTTGTGTTCCAGGAGATCAATAGAGGAAAAACTCCTATATGAATTTTTTATAATAATAACTGAACACCTACATAAGCAAATACATATTCTCCATTTAAGCATATTCTAGGTAGCATATGTCCTCTATTTATTTTGATGTTATATTTCTTTCAAATGCTTTGAAATACCAGGCAAATATAAGAAGGTATATATATGTATACACACACACACACACAATACACACACAATTTTATGAATTTAGATAAGGGAAGTTCCCAACGTAAACCATGAGAAATAAGAGCAATGCTCATGCTAGAATTCTGTACATGTTAACAACGAACAATCCTTTTTTTTTTTTATAATTTTATTGAATCATAATTCTGTACATTGGTGCAATCATAGGACACGATTCATATACATTCAGGAATGTTTTGATCGTACTGTTACAGATAGCCTTCATGGCATTTTCTTGATCACTATATAAAGACATTGATACTCTACATTTAATAAGTTTCCCCAGTACCTGCTGTATTTAAAGTGAAAATAGCATCATGTTCTAATGCACCGTTAGTAAACAGCTCGTGCAGAAAGTGTTGATATTTTCCT
>CAUYON010148442.1:0-18039 GCA_963573935.1 Arctocebus calabarensis
AGGGCCTTTCTGCTGACCTTCAGGATAATACCACTTACCTCTCAATGCTCTGGCTCAAGTGTGAACCAACTGTCATGCAGATGAGCCAAGGCTTCAACGTGAAATTTTCCGATTAGAAAGGAGATGGAAGAATATTAGTAAATATTAGTAAGTAGAACACGAGAGGCATAACAACAGCCTACAGAAGAAAAACAGCAGAGGTGTCTGGAGCTGCTATGGCCCGTTCTCTTCAAGACCTCCACCTTGAACGCAGTCTCTCCTATCCTAATTTCCCAGCACCCCGTGGATCTCACACCCACCCCTTCCCAAAGCTGCCCCAGGGCTCAGACTCACAGTACAGTCCTTGCCAGGAACAACATGACCAGCTTTTCATTTTACTTCCCTAGCCCTGCGTAGGGAAGTCAAGGTTAGCTCCAGTTTCTCTTCCAAAGGAAGGAGTTTCCTTTACGGGAATTGACCCCCTGATTGATATCTCCCCACCACTGAGACCCTCATCTAACATACAGGAAGGGTCTTCCAGGTCCAGAAACAGGGAATCCCTCGAGGGTCGTTCCTGCATTTGACTCAACCCTAAAGTCCCAGGAGCTGGCACAGGGTCCAGCATAGAGCTGGGTTAATAGTCAATAAATATGTGTGAAATACAAAAACAAAAGAAGGGAAGAGGGAACAATGAGGAAAACAGGAATAACAACACCTCCTGTTGGTCTGTAGTATAGCCATCACTGGGCGTTGCAAGAGGGATGGAGTCTCTGACAGGTTTTTCTAGGTAAGTCACCTTGTAAGACTTCTAAGGTAAATCCACCTGATTCCTGATTCACATTGGTAGTAAAATTTAACACTCATTTTGATAAGAGTATGGGAAGTGCTTGGGTTGGGTGTAAGAGCTAGTCTGTGGAGGAGGGTTGACAGGTTGATGGTGATGATGAGATAGTATCTGATAGCTGATAAGAAAGCTGAGCACCAAGGTTGACCTCATTGGCTGGCAGAAGATGGGGAGAGACTGGAAGCCCAGAGCCATCCCCGTGCCATTTGGAGTAGGTTTCCTGACTCTAAATTCTTGACCCTATCTGTGACTTCACAGAACTCAAAATTTTATTGTCCTAAATGAGGTGGCCACTAACTTTTGGTAAGAAATCTGGTACCAATGTCTCTAGGACCAATTCCACCTGAGCTGCCGGCCCTGGCTGGGTTGGTGGCTACTTTAAGGGGCAGGGTTTGCTCAGGGAACACCCATTGGAGTCTCTGCCCATCTCCAGGAGATAGATCAGCGATGTAGCTAAAGGGTACAGTGAACAGCATTATTTCCATCTTCCACCTAAGTATTGCTTTACCAGATTGTGTTTGACAAATAAGGAGACAAATGAAAAACAGGGGAAGGTGGATGAGAAGAGGAAACAGGACACCGTTAAGAATTATTTTGAAATAAACAACTGGGGGGAAAACATCCTAGATAAACAAAATTATGGATTAGTATTTCAATATGTAAAATGTTCCTATAAATCAATTTAGAAAATAAGGAGAAGACTGGGCCAAGGACGTGGATGTTTTTCTTCATCAAAGAAATAAATCCAAATAAGTCAGGCATGGAAAAAAAAAATTCTACCGTTCAAGTAAACAAAAAGATAAAAATTGAAGCAGGAAGCAAATGCTGGCAGTGTCGTTAAACGGTACCAATGATAGTGAAGGTAAGAAAAATCCTTCACCCTTCTCCTTGCTGGAAGGGATATAAATCCAGAAGGTGTGTTTGAAAGACAATTTGAAAAAAAAACATATCTAAAGTATGTGTACATTTGACATAGAAGTTTCATTTCTAGGAATACGAGATGAGAGCGAAGAGTTTTGCCACTATATATAATATGGAAATTTGAAAACAGGCTCTACTTCCAAAAACAGGGACTTGTTAAATGTTGGTATATCCTTATAGTAGAATAATAGGGAACTCAGACGTAAAATGTGGAACACTGACATGTGACGATGCCGAGGACCCATTTATAGATTAGCTGTGAAAGTAGGTTATATGGTGATTCTACCATTATCCTATTTTTATCAAAATATGTTTATCTAACATATATGTGTTATCTAACATATATGTCTATCTGTTTAGATAGACATTTTGTGTCTATCTAAACATAGAATAAAAGTCTAAAATTGCATTCGAAAACCAGGTGAGAAGCTAGGATGGGATTTTTA
This sequence comes from Arctocebus calabarensis, assembly GCA_963573935.1. Taxonomy (NCBI): domain Eukaryota; kingdom Metazoa; phylum Chordata; class Mammalia; order Primates; family Lorisidae; genus Arctocebus; species Arctocebus calabarensis. The sequence goes on from CAUYON010148442.1 coordinate 2,191, forward strand.
TTTTCTTCTCTGTACTTTTTTTTTTTTTAATGTTTTATGAGAGAAATGCTTTTTTGTTTTGCCATTAGCAATTTGCTAGACGCAGTGGCTCACCCCTGTCATCCTGCTGAGGCAGGAGGATCGCTTGAGGTTAGAATTTCGAGATCAGCCTCATTTTAGAAATTTTTCTACCTAAAAAAATAGGAAAATCGGCTCGGCACCTGTAGCTGAAGTGGCTAGGGTGCCAGCCACATACGCCAGAGCTGGCAGGTTCGAATCCAGCCCAGACCTGCCAAACAACAATGGCAACTACAACCAAAAAATACCTGGGTGTTATGGCGGGCGCCTGTAGTCCCAGCTACTTGGGAGGCAGAGGCAGGAGAATTGCTTGAGCCCAGGATTTAGAGGTTGCTGTGAGCTGTGATGCCACAGTACTCTACCCAGGGTGACAGCTTGAGACTCTGTCTCAAAAAAAGAAAAAAGAAAAATCAGCCAGGTGTGGCAGTGCATTCCTGTAGTCCCAGCTACTCGGGAAACTGAGGCAGGAGGCTTAAGCCCAGCCAGGAGTTTGAGGTCACAGTAAGCTACAGTGGTGCCATGGCACTGTAGCTGAGGCAACAGAGCAAATGTCTATCTAAAAAAAAAAGTGTATCTGAAGTTATTGAAAACGTGAGATTTGGTTTACTGAGATTCCATTTGCATACAGCCTTCAGAGAATGTGTCTGTGGCTTAAGTGAATGTCTTCTTCCTGAAAATGTTCATGGAAGGACAGGAACCCCTGCAGAGTCTGCCACGGGGTAGCCACAGGCTCACCTCTCCTCCCTGGGCAGAGAACCAGAGAAATGAGCAGAAGATTTATACCTGCTTGACTTGTCGTTCTTATCCTTTTTGATTAAAAAATACATTAAGACATGAGACGGATGGGAAAACCCATAAAAATTGTTTTACCGCATCATAAAAGGCTTACATTTCTGACATTGGGATCACCAAGGGATTAATTGATACTGTCACTCTCTGCATTTCTAGCGGACCATGCTCCTGCTGGGGTGGCGCCGCCCTGCTCCGAGGTCTGCATGAAGCCATTGACGGAGCCTCCTCCTTGTCCCCGGTCATCATTCACCCTCTGTTCAGGTGCCCTCCTGGAGTTTTGTAGCTCCTGGAGGGCAGGAACAGAGTCTTGGTGTAGTCTCTGACCTTTGCGCAGTGCGTGGCCCAGAGCCATTAGTGTTACTATCCCTCATCCTTCACTTTAATTCTGAATTTAATACCCTGATAATCTGGGGGATCAAACAGATCGGGAAGTAATCTCCATGCCTTTAGATTTACCAGTGAGCAGTAATCATTGACCTCCAGTTTTTTAAATGGTAGCTTGGCTTAGCTTATTCAGTCACTTCTTTTGTTTCTCTTATATGCCAGGCACTGTTCTAGTCCTGTTGGTTACAGAAGTGACTAAGGACTAAAGCATCATTTCTATACAGTGTATGTTCCAATACAATTAAGACTGGTTTCTTCCTTCCTTTCCCCATCCCCTCCCCTTCTTCTTGCTGTTTGCCTGTCCAGTCATCCATTCATTCATTCATTCATCCACTCATCATTTATTCAGTGCCCAGCAGGGAATGGGTGCTGTGCTGGACATTGGATGATGTACAATAGCAATGAACAAGACCTTCTTCCTATTCTCAAGTGGCAGAGTCAAGGGAGGAAGGAAGACATTGTCAGGGCTATCTTGTAAATGCAATGGCCGGTACAACTCCAGGCCAGCACCCCGGGGGCACATGGGAGCCCTCTACCCTTACCTCTGCAGGTCGCAGAGGAACCTATCCTTGTCTAATTCCTGCTTCTGCAGCTCACCTCCTTGCTCGCAGGAAAGTTAGCCTCGGAATTCAGGCATAAAGAAATGGAAATGGGGCTTGGCGCCTGTGGCTCAATGGGCTAAGGCGCCAGCCACATACACCTGAGCTGGCGGGTTCGAATCCAGCCTGGGCCCGCCAAACAACAATGATGACTGCAACCAAAAAAATGGCCAGGCGTTGTGGCGGGCGACTATAGTCCCAGCTACTTGGGAGGTGGAGGCAGGAGACTTGCTTGAGCCCAGGAATTGGAGATTGCTGTGAGCTGTGATGCCACGGCACTCTATCCAGGGTGACAGCTTGAGGCTCTGTCTCAAAAAAAAAAAAAAGAAAAGAAATGGAAAAGGATGTCACTTTACTACCAGGAACACGCTGGTGAATGGTAACTACTATATTGTAAAATAGCTGATTCAACCTCATACAGAGCCACCTTCTCCATTCTAGGAGTTAAATGAAAGGAGTTAAGTCTCATTGTAGGTAACATCTATATCCTAAGAAGACCATCCCCTGGCGAAGATAAGTAGCAATGTTCTCCAACATCGGAAAGTGCCAAATCAGTGAGTTGGGCTGACGCTGCTGCAGGACAGTGGTGAAGGAAGAAGGCAAAGAAAGAAACTCTTATTGAACACCTATTGGATTCCTCCCACACATTGCACCAGATGCTTCCATGGGCTTTCTCATTTAATTTTCACAGAAATCCTGGCCCAGTTCATTATGTTTTCACAGATGAAGAAATTGTGGTTCAGGGAGGTTAATTGACTTGGCCAAGGTCACAGGTAGCCGACTGCAAGACTGAGTTCCCAAAGAGAGCTGTTTGACCTCTTACTCCACCTGCAATTAGGGAAGCAGCATGGAAGAGCACTCACCCTTGGGCGTTTTGTTTGAAGTTCTCCCATAGAATCATTTCATCCTGCTTTGTAAAGCAGCGCTCTTTCCCAGACTATTTTGCAAAACACGAGATGTTAAAGGTGTGCTAGCCAATAGCACCTCCATGATTCAATGCAAGGGGGAAACACCAAGTGGAACTGGTTTAAGGATGAGGCGAGCTCCTCTGCTTATTCTGTGTGTTTCCTCCATGTGTCGTGATGCAACAGGAGGGCTATGGCAGCCACATGGTGGCTCAAGGCACCGTGTCCCATCGGACAAGGCTTAGGAATCATTGTTTATTTAACAAGCATCTGACAAGCTTCTAGTCTGAGAATGGCCTCAGTGGCCTCTGTTCTTACTCTCATAGACCAGTGTTTCCTAACCTTTTTGTTTTAAATCTCACAGCACACTTGAACCTTTAGTTAAACTTCTGTGGCACACTTAAATTATGTTGATCAAAAAAAGAGAGAGAGATTTTAAAAAAAGAATATACTTACTGTGGTTTGAACCTCTTTTGAAAATAACTTAATTATGTGCTTTAAAATTTTTCTTGGCACACCTAAGATCCACTTGTGGCACACGAGAGTGTGCTACAGTATGGCAGGTGAAAATCACTGCTCTGGACTGTGAGCAGAGATTGTATCTTCCTCCGAGGCCCTGGTGTCTGTGAACTTGTCATAATGAGTGCTTAGTATCTGTGTGGGTGTGTGAGTGCATGAGATGGGGCCCAACCTTGCCCCTAACGAAGGTGGAAGAGAGAGCCATGGAGTTACAAGAGGCTTCTAGGAAAAGGAAGGAGCTGGGCCAATGCCTGGAGACATGCTGAACATTCTAGAAATAAAGAGGTTTGGGGTAAGGCAGAGGGTGAGGATTTTAGATCTGTGATGGTCAGGGATCCTTTATCTAAGATCTTTGACTATTTTTACTGCAATGAAATGGATTTTGTGGGGCATCAAAAGACAGATGTTGGCCAAAGGCCTTAATTCTTCATTTACCTAATTAATTGGTAATTAATTAGGCTCAGTCATTCCTAAGTCATAGCCAGTACTGTTTCTAGCCCGTTGCTTGTCAGCTGAGCCCTAAGACTCAGGAGGAGCTAACTAACATTTTGGGGTAATATATGTGTGGCTGGGAGGAGTTGCACCCACAAGCTAGCTTCTGGGGGTATTCTAAACACCATTATTACTATTATTATCATTATTGGACATGAAATTAAGGTCCCACGAGGACAAGCAGCTTTCATTTACCTTTTTTTGGAATACTGATAGACAAATTTTTCTGATCTTTTGTTGAACCCAAAAGAACAAGCAAGCATGGTGTCTCAACAAAGAAGGACTTTGACAAAGAATCTTTAGAGGGCCTAATTATCAAGTAGAAACTTTTAACAAAGAGCCCTTTAGAGATTGCAAAATTCCCCTTTCCTTGCAACTGACAAGCAAGCCCTTTCTTGGAAGGGACCCATTGGCCTTGCCTTCCTTTTTGCTAAAGCATCATAATTATAGTCTGTTGATCTCCTCCTGATTCATCTGAGAAGGAAGAATCTGTGCAAGCAAGTATCAGGGGCTCTGAAACCCCAGGTGGGGCTTTTTCTGAGAACATTCCTTATAGAATTCCCTTGCTGCCAGCGGCCCTTTGAAAGCTGTAAGGTTCAGCAAGGCTCTTAGCTCTCCTCTTTCATCTCTTTGAAAACTTTTCCCAGGAAAGTTTATTTCTGCATGACCCAAGAAAAGACAACTGTGACAAGCTCCTAAGGCCCTTCAATTCCAGCCAGCAGAGGTGAGCCACGCAGTCACAGGGCAGCACACTATAACCACGTCCGAGTCTTGGTGTCACTGAGGCTCTGTGTCACGTGGATGAGAAAATCCTGCATACACCCTCTGCTCGTGTTAGTTATCACAATCTGACACTTCCATTTGGGTCTCTCTGATTCTGCCCTCCTCACTTGTGACCTTGCCAGGAATGTACAACCTTTTTAGGGGCTCCTGTAATTAATACCCATTGTTACCTGGCAGTGGGGATAGAGACCAGGGGAAAAAAAGTCACTTTATTTAAATGACAAAATACTCTAATCACACTTATTCAAACTTTGAGCTCTGGGTGCATTTGGGCAGCAGACATGTTAAAAAGAATGGTTAAGTAGGGCCCTGTGGCTTATTGCCTGTAATCCCAGCACTCTGGGAGCCTGAGATGAAAGGATTGCTTGAAATCTAGAGTTTGAGACCAGCCTGAGCAAGAGCAAGACTCATCTGTACCATAAATAGAAATAGTTAGCCGGGCATTGTGGCGGGTACTCAGGAGGCTGAAGCAGGAGGATCGCTTGAGCTCAAGAGTTTGAGGTTGTTATGAGCTATGATGACGCCACTGCACTCTAGCCTGAGCAGCAGAGCAAGACTCTGTCTCCCAAAAAAAAAAAGAGAGAGAGAGAGAATGGTTAATTTTACAATAGGTTAATCATGCATCAATAAAGCTATGAAAAAATAATGTCTAATTATTTTGTAATTAGTAATAATGACTCAGTATCTAGTATCAGCCAGGAACTGGACTAAACAGTGACTTTATCTCCCTCAGTGTCTTTATTACTGTCTCTATCACGTAAATCCTATTGTTACCACCCTTACTCAGAAAAAGAGGAGGCAGACCGAGAGATGGGCAACTTGGCCTTGACTGGTCAAGTTAGATAAATAGGAAGGGAAGCAATAGGAATTCAAACCTCGGTAGTCCAATAGCAGAATCTACCTTTTATATTGGATAAGACAAGATTACGGAAAAAAGCTTCTAAACTCACTGTATGAAGCCCCAAAGATCTGTTCCAGTGAGCAGACTATACCATTCCCTGTCCCCAAATTCAGCTCTTCTGCCCCTCCCTGGGTGCACACCACTCCCCACCCCACCATGGCTCCTAATGATGGGGAGGAGACAGAGAGAGGTGTTTTGACCGAAGAGTGAAGTAGGTCTCAGGGAGTCCTGATGTTACGTTCAGAAATAGACATCCCTGTCCTCTCACTTCCACGCTGTCTTCTTTTTCACCCACTTCTCCCTCGAACAGAATCGCCTCCAGATTGCAGACGAGCAGCTGCGTTTTGGATGCAGGAGCTCTGCCTTCTTGCTGACAGCTGAGTTTTCTCTGGGGATATCAGCTAAGCCGCAGCACCCCACTCTTTTTCTGCATCCTTATTCTCCTGTGCACTATGGTTGCTCCCCTCTGCTGACCACAGATGAATTGAAAAGAGAGCTGTTTCCAGTTACTCCTAATTAGCTCAAAGCAGATGTTCAAGGTGAGGCTCAGGATCACGTCTCAAAAATACAGAGGGGACTTGTGTCCTGACAGAGCAGGGTCTCAAACTCACACGTGTGCAGGTGACATCACGATGCCAGACTTGCCAGGCTTCACGGGTTAGGTGCTGTGTTTCCAGCACTAGGACCAAACGTGACACCTGTCTGGTGATATTGCCTTTGAAAAGACATATTAAACACAGCAGCCAGGAATACGTGTTTGAGGCCCTTTGGGTAAAAAAAGATGATTCAGATTTAATAACCTTAAAGTTCCCTTGAAATTTGCGATCCTGCAATATTATGATAGTTTTTCAGGAGCCAAGCTAACCTGCTTTCCCCTCCAAAGATGGTTGGAGAACTCAGTACTTTGCAGAAAACCATAAGAATATGAGATGTCTGCAGCGCCTGTGACTCAAAGGAGTAGGGCACTGGCCCCATATACCGGAAGTGGTGGGTTCAAACCCAACCCCAGCCAAAAACTGCAAAAAAAGAAAAAAAAAAAAGAATATGAGATGTCTTGGATCATGGAGTGGTAGTAAGGTGTGTACTGATGTCAGCCAATATTTCTAGAAAGGAACCTGCATACGAAAAGGAATTAATTTTATTACTCTAGGAAAGGGGCGCCTTCTTTTTTTTTTCCCTCCTCTTCTCTTCTTTATTTAACAACAACAAAAAAACTTTTATCACTTTGCATGTGCCTGGCACCACGCACATGAGGAGAGGTACCGAGAGTAGGGGTGTTTTTGAGAGTTCAAGCACTGATTCAGTGTCCTCATGCTCAGTAGAGCGGCCGACTCATCCTGGCTTGCCTGGAACTTTTCCCATTTTTCCATTAAAATTCCTACATCCAGGAATCCCCTGTATCTCAGGCAAGCCAATATCTTTCCCATATGCTCAGAAATGACACATCTAGAAGATGTGATGAAATAATCATGTTCTAGCATCAACAGGCAGAATCCCTGTGTGTGTGGCAGTGACAAGTACTAGCGGAAAGATCCAGGTATTGTCGTGGTGACTCTGATACTGCAGTACTGCCAATAGTATTATTATTTCACAAAATGATGAGCAACTCTTGGCAAGATTTCAAACAAAGCACAGAACGGTCTTCCTTCAATGTACATGACTATTGCTTTGCTAGAAAATTCATCATACATTAAAATGTACCAAAAACACTTGAAGTTTAAGTGTAAAATATGGTTTTTATTTTATACATAGATGCTTATTGACATCTTTGTCACTTGAGCGACTATCGGGTGAGACATTTGAAAGTCAGGAGAGACAAGGGACAATTCTTGTTGCAGACTATCGCTCATCCCTTGACCTCACCTTCTAGATTTAACCAATGGCATCTTCTAATCTACTTACAGCAACAAGAACATCTGCACAGATTTCCAAAACACCCTCTTATGAGATCTGTCCTGCCTTCATTGGAAACAACTATAGTAGATATTTGAGAAGAAATAAATATTTTAGGAAGGGTAAGGAATCACCAGATCCTTCTGTGTCATTCTTTTATTTTCTTTTTGTTCTTCTCTCCCTCACCCTCCCTTCCTCCTTCATCAGCTACAAATAGTTGAAATTTTCTCTGTGCATCCTGCAAAGTTCTTGAGAAAGTCTGCAGGTAGCTACCATCTTTGTCTCTGGAGAGCTTCAAGAATGCTTGGTAAATATAAAACCAACCCAAAGGGTTAGCTCTAAAATGATCCATGGCACGAAGTCAGGATTGCCTGCTCAGCTCCCACAGTTGCTAAATTGATTGGATGGGCTTCCCATCGCCTCCCTTGGTCTCACCTGAGGCTCTGCTACTTATCTTGTATTGATCACAAGATTAGCTCAGTGCTTTCAACCTCTTTGTATACTCTGGTCTGGTAACAGGAGAGAGGGAAGGAGCTGAGCCCGTACCTCCCTGCAGGGAAGAGTTTCCTGGGCAGCCCTATGTGGCCCCAGCTGGGTACCCGGTATGGCTGGCTCATATTGCTGTTCTTTGGGGTAGAGCACAGGTACAGGAGTGGGAAACAAGAGATGAACATAAAACACACACAGTCAGTGGTTGGAGAGAGAAGAAACAGCAAGAAATTATTAAACTCACTAAGAAGTTGAGCAGATACCTTGTTAATAATGATTACTGTTTACGGGGTTGATTTAGGACTTCCCAGATTCAATATCACATTGTTGGAAGAAGGACTTCCAGACGTCATCAAGTCCCGTCATATCTGTAAGTCACTTTTACAAGCATTGTCATGTACAGTCCTCACAGTATCCCTGTTTTATGCAAGTGTAACCTGAGGCTCAGGGAGACTAGATGATTTGGTCAAGATCCCACACCACGAAATAACTGGATCGGATCCACCCATGGTGTTTCCATGACTCCAAGGAGGTCTGTGGGACTGACTCCAAATGATGCATTAGATTATGTGGGCTACACCAGGATCAGGATTGCCATTTGGGATGGGAGCAGTCCTTCTCACCATGGAGAGGTCCCTATGGGAGAAGTAGAACTCACGCTAGCCATAGAAGTGTGGGGAAGCCCTCTGAAGGAGAGTCAGGGGCCCCCTCTGGGAGGTAAGCAAGAGCATGTGCCTACACAAGGGCTGGAGGGCTTCAGTCATGAGAGCAGGCCTGTGAGGCCGGTAGGTACTTTCATGTTTCTTTTGACAAAAGAGGGGAACGTGGAGCAAAAGGAATAGAGTCTAAGATCTTTGCAGGGCAAGACTGCCCATTCCTCTTCACACCCCAGGATAGAGGCCTGAAACTGAGTAGATGCCTAGTAAATACTCGCTTGAGAGTTGAGAATTGATGCCATCAGCAAGAGAGGGTCCGTCTGCCTTTTTTGAGCCCACTGATAATTCCTTGATTTCTGGTTAATGAAACTGGTAGCTGGCAAGGTATAGTGAATGCAGTGTTACAGAAAGGCTGTTTGGGTGGTGGCCTAAATTGGAGAAGACATCTAAGGTGGGCAGGTATTGATGGAGGTCTGGGCCCACAAGGACTCAACTAGAGAATAGAGAATGAAGATTTGTGAGATTGTACAGTAGTCAACTTTGGGTGATAGAAAGGCCTGGACTTTGAAATCAGACAGACCTGAATTTCAGTCCCAGCTCTGCTATTTTCTAGCTGTGCACCCTCAGACAAGTAGCTTAAGCTCTTAACTTCAGTTTCCCCATCTAGATTAACATATGTACCTCAGAGAGCTATTGGGGAAAATAAAATAGGTATTATATCCAAAGAATATGTTCCCAGGAAATTCTCAATAAATGAGTGTCACTCATAGCCTATACTATTTTCTCCACTTTTTGTCTTTCTTTTTCCCAAAGAAATTGTTGATCAGAATTTGATAATAAAAATTCAAGATTCCATATTGTGTGCCTAAAAATAATGACTGTAATTTTTAGAGATAGGGCCTTGCTTTGTTGCCCAGGCTTTAAACTCCTGGGCTCAAGCATTCCTTCTACCATCGCACCACCATGGCCAGCTCGTTTTTAAAATTGTTTTGGTAGGACAGAGTCTGGCTCTGTTGGCCGGGGTTATCTCAAACTCTTGTTCCCAGGTGATCCTCCTCCTGCTTTGACCTCCCAAACTGCTGGGATTATAGGTGGGGGCAACCCCACCCAGATCAATGGATTTTTGACATATTGACCTTGAGTGACATCCTGGTTTAACATCATGAGAGAGTTGATGACATGAGACCAAAACTCAGGTGAGGATTGAGAAGAATGAGTCGCCTTGAGTTGCTGATTTGGACAGTCCTCAACGAAGAAATGAATGCTCTGATTAACGAGTAACAGGATCAGATCAGAGACTGGACTGCCAGTGGTCAGTATATTCATCAGCACTGCCATGTTTTACAAAATGGTCTGTTTAATCCATTCAGTGGGATACTTCCTGATGTTACCCTCAAGATCTGCATTCCTTTCTGATCTCTTGTCCTCTGCCACAGCCTGCAAGATTGGCCAAGTGTTCAGATCACTCCTCAAAGCCACAGGGTGACCAGAGAAAACCACGGCACCGACATCCAGGGTAGGCTGAGCTGTGCTGATTTCATGGACAGATGGAGCTAAAGAGTGAATCTTTGGCAACTTGGACCTCAACCAAAGCAATTCCAGATGTTGGAATGAGAGTACCCTGCACCTCTGTTGTTTTCTGTCCGTGTAGCATTAAAATTAGAGCATAGCCGCCGAGTAATGAAGTCTGGGTCACTCCCCATCTGTCTCACTAAATGCCACTTGGAACCAGAGCCTTTTCATTTGACAATAAAATCAATGAATGAAATATCACAGGGTCGAAAGTAGTGCTGTACAGAATTCATTACGGGCAATGCTGTGGTCCAAAGGATGGAAAAGCTTGGCCCTCTGTACTTTACTTTCCGGTAACATCAACACATCTACTTAATGAAACTTGAACCTTCTATTAATCCTTCACCTGTTTGCTTTAAACATGAATTCCTTGAACAAAACTTGAAACATCCTTCTTTTTGGATTCTACCTCTTTATGCATGAGCTATTATTAAAACTTGGGGCAGTCACTCATGCTTGTAATCCCAGCACTTTGGGAGAGTGACCCTGCAGGATTGCATGAAGTCAAGAATTTGAGACCTGCCTGGACAACATAATCAGAATCTACACCTACCTCCCAAAATGAGCCTGGCATGGTGGGGCACAACTGTAGTCCCAGCTACTTGGGAGCCTGAGGCAGACAGTTGCTTGAGTTACAAGAGTCTGAGGCTGCAATCAGACATGATTACACCACTGCACTCCAGCCTGGGTAAAAGAGCAAGACTCTGTTTCTTAAAACTAAAAATAAATTGGAATATACAACAGTTTAAGGAAAAGGGGTCTAGTTAATTAAGAAAACAGCTCATAAGATTAGAGGACTTTCACTAATAATCGCTGAGTCCCCTGTTAGCCTATACTATTTTCTCTGCGTTGTTCTTTCCTTTTGAGGAATGTGTCAACACCGAGCACATTGATGTGAGGGTCACGGCTTGTACAGATTCAGAGTTAGCCACGTGGTGAGTAAGCAAAGAGGGATGGCTGAGGGAGGGAGGACGTCCCCCGTCTTTTCTTTGGAGTTAACACCTGCCTCTTAAAGAACATGAGACAGTTGAAACAACATCAATCCTTTATAAGTGATGAAAAATGAGGTCAACATGAGAGCTAGCTCTGGGGGTAGGTGTGTGTGTGATGGGGAAAAGGAGGCAGTGCTGGGTGTGTGCTGCCCTTTCTATAAGGAAGCCTTCATGCCTTGGAAGAGTGGATGCCTGGTTTGCATAAGCGGATCAGAACATAAGGAGAGACCTGTGGGGTGGCAGGTAAGGTTCACAGCACATCTAAGAAGTATCTTCAAACTTAATCCAGCCTTCCTGTTTCTTTTTTTATTGAGCACTTACTGTTTTCCTGCTGGGCCCTAAAAATAGAGTTGTCACGATGTTATAGGCTTTCCTTAAGAGCCACTGCTCGAGCATCAGAGAGAGAGAGGAAGGAGGGCAAGCAAGAAAAGAATGGTATGGACGTGATGAAAGGAACTCAGAACTAGAGAGTGAGACAGGGAAGGGGGCCTCCTTTGGACAGAGAGACATAAAGATGGAGAAATTTAAGCTGAAAGCATGCAAAGGAGCTGACCCTATGAAGAGTTGGAGGGATTGGATCAGATGGGATCGGGCTAGCACATCTGGGTGGTAACTTAAAGCAGAAAAGAGCTGGTGGCCTGGGATGGTTGGAAAGTCCATTGTGGCTGGACCATAGGGAGTGACAGGTGGTGTTAGGAGGTAAGGATGGAGAGGAAGGAGACAAGAAGGGGCTTGTTGGGTCAGTGCCTGTAGCACAGTGTTTATGGCAACGACCATATACACTGAGGTTGGTGAGTTCGAACCTGGCCCCAGCCAGCTAAAACATCAATGACAACTACAACAAAAAATAACCAGGCGTTGTGGTGGACCTCTGTAGTCCCTGCTACTTGGGAGGCTGAGGCAAGAGAATTGCTTAAGCCCGAGAGTTTGAGGTTGCTGTGAACTGTGATGCCACAGCCCTCTACTGAGGGCAACATAGTGAGACTCTGTCTCAAAAAAAAAAAGAAGGGATTTGTTTAGTTGGAAGGAAGCCATCATAATACCTTTTTTGGTTTAAAGGGAGTTTCAAAGCAGAGGACTGATGATCAGGGGGAGTATGGATTGCAAGAGATGGCATAGAATCAGGGCAGCTGGTGAGGACCCGCCAGGCAAGTGAGCACAGCAGCCTTTGCAGAAAGAAGTGGTGAAATCCAAGGTACATTTTGGAGTTAGTCTCTCTAGGATGCCAGGAGTGAGGGTAAGGGGGAAGGAAGCAGGACTGCCTTGCAACTCTCCATCTTGAGCAATATGAGGACGCTGTTCATCCTTTCATGGCTTATCTCCTATGCCCTCTGCATGCACCGTGGCTGGGGAAGTAGACACAGGTGCAACACAGCCCCTGCTCTCACTGGGTTTCCAGGCAAGACAGGAAGAGGTTCCGAACTGTAGTGCAATTGAATTTATCAGTCATTTCTTTATGGTGTCCATGTTTTTGTATTCGGTAAGAAAATAACCCATTACCTAGGGTCATAAAAATATTCTCCAGATTTTATTCTAAATTTTTGATAGCTTTGACTTTACATTTAACTCTTTTCATTCATATTAAATTGATTCATACATAAAATATGGATAAAGTGTATTTCTTTTTGTATGGTAACTATTTGTCTGAAGATAATTTTTCAAATGACCTTTTCCCTCACTTGTTTGTCACAGATCAAATTCCCGTGTGTGCATAACTAAGTTCCATAGGTTGTTTGTGTATTTCTACATCAGTACCAAATTATGTTAAGATTGTTATACTTTTATGATAAGTCTTAATGGCTAGAAGTGCTAGTCCCCTCACTTGTTCTCCTTTTTTTAAAACTTAAACATTGAACTATAAAAAATTATAGTACCAACTTAATGAATTATAACAATCTTGGCTGTTCTTAACTGTATGTATTTCACAATAAATGTATCAGGTTCCATACATATGTACAAATACACACTCTTACGCTTTGGGATTTTGATTAGAATTTTATTAACTCTATAAATCAATTGGAGAATTGCTATCTTTATGCTAATGAGCCTCACTGTCTATAAACATCATTTGTTATTTTTTGAGTGCCTTCCAATAGCATCTTACTATATTCCTAGCAGAAGTCTTGCACATCTTTTGTTAGATGTATTCCTGGGCATCTAATTTTTTTTTGCAATTACAAATGATGTTTTAGTGTATTTTTACCTATTCATGGTATATGAAAAGATAATTTTTATATTAACATATTGCTCTTCGTAAATCTACTAAACTCTCATTAATTTTAATAATTTATCAATAGGCTTCAGTTTTCTATAATGCAACAATTACCTCTGGTAATTCGTTGAAGTCTTTTTTGTCTGTCATTAATATAAATGCCCCAACTTTCTTTTGATTTATATTCTCCATGTATGTCTTCTTTCATCTCTTTATTTTCAAAGTTTTTCTTTTCAATGACACATAGCTGGATTTTTAAAATGTCCATATGTAAATCTGTCTTTCTCCCAGAAAGTACAAGTGTATCTACGAGGTTGCTGTTACCAATATGGCTGGTGTGATTTCTTGCACCTGATACTGTACTTCCTGTATGTCCCATGTTTTAGTTTTTTCATTTCTCCTTTTTTACATCATTGGTACTGATGATAGATTTTTATTTCTCACTCTAATTTTAACTCTACTACATTTAAAGTTATATACTAGGAATTACAAATCTTAAACATGCATATTTAGTGTGAAGTCTGAAATTTCTATCCTCATTCTTTTCAAAAACACTGTGAGAACTTTAGAACTCACATCCTTCTGAGTTAGATATTGCTTATTTCAACCAACATGTAACTTGTCCTATATTGTTTTTATTCTAATGTCATTAATTAGGTATCATTGATATTCAGTTGGTATGTTTTAAAATTTTTGTCTATACATTCTCTTTTTTCCTCATTGTTCTTCCTCACATTTCAGACTTTTCTTTGAATGTGATTTCCTGAAGTATATATCTTTTAAAATGTTCTTTAGTAAGTGTCTGCTTCTAGTAAAATATGTTTTTGATTCTTTGAATAATGTCTTCATTTTGCCATCCTGAGGAATAAGGTTTTTTTTTTTTTTTTACTAAATCATAAACATATAGACCATATATACATTAATTATTTATGGGGTACAATGTGCTGATTTCATACAGAATTAGGAACACTTACATCACACTGGTTAATATATGCCTCATCTTGTTTACTTAATTATTGTGTTAAGACATTTATACTTTGTACTATGGATCGCCATGTACCCTTGCATTATGCACCATGGGTGTGAATAATTTTAATGGATCAACAATTCTCGGTTGGCAGTCATTTTCAGTACACTGAAGGTATTATTCCACTCTCCCCTAGCTTTCATTGTTTCTGTTTAGAAGTCAGCTGCCAGCCATTTTTCATTTCTGCAACTTTTGCTTGGTTCCTTTTGAAATATTCCTGATCATTTTTGATAGTTTTCTTGTTCTTTCATCACATTTTAACATTCTATATAATTATCTATTCATGTATAACAAATTACAGTAAAACTTACTGGCTTAAAATAAGTCATTTACTATTTCTTATGGTTTCTGTTAGGCAGGCATTCAGGAGAAGCTCAGCTATGCAGTTCTGGCCACACATCAGCCTGGGCTGGATAATTAACTTTAAGGCAGCTAACTCATGTAGCTAACAATAGGCAGACTGTCCAGTTCATGTATGGCCTTCAGCTCGCCTACCTCTTGGGATCTGTATTGTCTTACCAACTTTCTTTATTGACTAGGAGAATTTGCTTTATATTCTTACCCTCTCATCTGTTCCTGTTACACACAGACACACTTGTGTATATACACATTGTTTTAGATCTGGCATTTTTAGGTATTTTAATGCCAGGTTTTTGAGGTTTTTTTCAGGTTTTACTATCTTCCATAATGTCAGATACTGAAGAGCCAGGTGCAGTGGCTCATACCTGTAATCCTAGCACTATAGGAGGGTGAGGTGAGTGGATTGCTTGAGCTTAGGAGTTCAAGACCAATCCGAGCAAGAGCAAGACCCCAACTCTAAAAAGAGCTGGGTGTTGTAGCAGTCTCCTATAGTCTCAGTTACTCAGGGCACTGAGGCAAGAGAATCACTTAAGCCCAAGAGCTGGAGGTTTCAGTGACCAATGATGCCATGGCCCTCTACTGAGGACAACAAAGTGAGACTCTATCTCAAAAAAATAAATAAATAAATTCAAATTTGCTGGCCCAACCCAGAGTTAGGAAATTAGCAAATTAGAATATCCTATCATGGAGACTTGTTACATGTGCATTTTAATAAAAACCTCCTGAGAGGCTCCTGATGCCTGCCACTGTTAAAAGATAGTTATTAGGCTCAGTGCCTGTGGTTCAATGGGCTAAGGCCTGTGGTTCAACGTGCACCTAAGCTGGCGGATTTGAATCCAGCCTGGACCCTCCAAACAACAACTGCTGCAACCAAAAAATGGCCAGACGTTGTGGCGGGCCCCTGTAGTCCCAGCTACTTGGGAGGCAGAGGCAGGAGACTCGCTTGAGCCCAGGAATTGGAGGTTGCTGTGAGCTGTGATGCCACTGCACTCTACTGAGAGTGACAAAGAATCTGTCTCAAAAAAAAAAATTTAAAAAAAGTCACTTTCCGACTCGGCGCCTGTGGCTCAGTGGACTAAGGCGCCAGCCATGTAAACCTGAGCTGGTGGGTTCGAATCCAGCCTGGGCCCGCCAACCAACAATGATGGCTGCAACCCAAACAAAAATAGCCAGGCGTTGTGGCGGGCCCCTGTAGTCCCAGCTACTTGGGAGGCAG
>CAUYON010148443.1:0-27082 GCA_963573935.1 Arctocebus calabarensis
GCAGACTTGGTAGCTTTTGAAGAATTTTTTATTTAATAATGAGGATCTTTAGAAAATCTGGACAGGAGAAGATTTTAGGTCCAGGTTTAAGATGATAACAAACGGTCTGGCGCCCGTGACTCAAGGAGTAGGGCGCTGGCCCAATGTACCAGGGAGGCAAGTTCGAGCCTGGCCCCGACCAAAACTGCAAAAAACAAACATGGTAACAGAGACAGATTTAAAAAAAAAAAAAACTGTTGAAATTTCTGGCACACCAGGAAGTCTGTTGCAATTTCAAGGTACATTTTGCAGTGAAATACTATATAAAGAGATATCATCCTCTGGGAAAATCTCAACCGGTTAAAGCTGACTTTCTAAAGAAGAGCTAATGAGATATCAAGATGCACCAGAGGACTCTATACACTTGCCCTTGGTTAGCCACGTATGGTGATTTTCCCCTCTCTTGGAGAGTTTTTTGTAGAATCTCTCTCTCTCTCACCATCATCATCACCATCAACAGCTACCTGCTGTTGTGCAGACTCACACAGTAATCTCCACCTGAATTTACACTACCAACTTCTCACAACACTTGAGGAAAGCAAAAGAGGAAATAAGCCTGGATTTATCAATAGGGCCTGCTTTCCCTGGTTTTGAACATAAAAGCATCTTTCCTCCATTTCAAATTTGTTTAGATCTATATGATTAAAGTCTTCAATCAATCAATGTACATTTAGATCGGTTTGACTTTCACATGTGGGGCACTGCCCTTTATCTTCAGAAGACTAATGTGTTCCTTCTAGAATGAAATGCTCAAGAGTACTGTACCTACCCCTAGACTTCAGCCAAAATATAGATGCTTAATAACTGAGTTTTCACTCCAAGTTAGGAGACTCGGAGCTAAGTTATGTTAGATTTATCCAGGACCCTAAACAATAATAAGTTTCTAAAGATTACTTTAAGTCACACCAAAAGGTATCTCTGTGTCCACCAGGAGGCCTGACTATGCTTTTACCACTGTTTATTCTCAGGCAACAAGGAACAGCATTGGATCAAAACATGGTTTTATTGTCCAGAAACAGAAAAGCTTGACTAGAATTGTTTAAAACCACTTAGTGGCATTGCTCTATAATTTTTCTCAAATCTGAAAACTTATTAGATTCCATGTCTATTTATAATACTTAAAATGATATACCAGTTGCCATGAAGGTTATAAAATGATTAAGTTACTTATCACTTACAGGCTGTCTTATGTGTTGATGAAATCTTCAGGTCTCAAAGCCTTACACCCCACCAAAGCTTTACCTGCTATCTGATACGGAAACTTTCTCTATCATGGTTCATCCAACTAGCATGGAGAATTAATATAAAAATATGAACATTCTGGCTCAGCTCCTGTAGCCCAGTGGTTAGGGCGCTGGCCACACAACACTGAGGCAGGTGGGTTCGAACTCAGCCCAACAATGACAACTGCAACAAAAAAATAGCTGGGTGTTGTGGTAGGCTCCTGTGGCCCCAGCTACTTGGGAGGCTGAGGCAACAGAATCACTTAAGCCCAAGAGTTTGAGCTTGCTGTGAGCTATGACGCCACAGCACTCTACCCAGGGCAACATAGTGAGACTCTGTCTCAAAAAAACAAAAGACATGGGAAAAGAAAACCCTCACATTTCAGAGTCAGGTACTCACGGTTATGAAAGAAATGGTCGGTTCTTAAAGGCAAATTTATTTTGGAGTAGGTGATTCAAAGATGTGAGAAGGATATTAAGAGAGCACACAGAATAGCAAGGGGGAAATTTCATACTGTAGGCAAGATCTGCAACTAGATTTGAAGGCTGAGTCATAAAAACATAATATGACAGTTTCCTAACTATACAGGTTGGTCCTGGCACTTACCCTTCAAAGCTAACAGTCACGTTGAAAAGATAAGATGTAAGTAGAAAAAAAAAAAGAGCCCTAAATATTTATCTATGACAAGATGTGTGAACTAAGGTGGACAGAAAGAACATGAACATTAAATGGCATTAATTTAACTGCAAGTGACAGTAAAGGGAGTGGAATGTATGCTCACGTAATTGCAGAGGAATGGCCGGATCAGGGACCCAATGTCTATGCACTAATCACTTGCATTGCTGCCCATCACTTCCTCGTAGCTAGGCTCTTCCCCTCGTACAGGCAGATGCCACCAGTACCTGCAGAATCAGAGCACACTCCCAGCAACTCTAGCAGAGGTCGACCTAGTGTGCTGGTGAATCCATCCTGCACTAGGCACTGCCTGGCACCGGAAAGGAGTCCGACCCTCCGCACCAACATGGGCCAAGAATGCTGGACGGGAGGGTTTGGCAAAGGAAAATGAAGGCTACTATTACTTTAAAGGGAGGGGGTGGATGCGAGGAGGCAGAAATGACAAATTCTAACTGCCTTCTCCCTCCTGAGAAGGCTTCCCTGGCAGGTAAGAAGAGTATTTTTCTTGAGCTCTGCTTTCATGGGGTTCTCACAGCCTGCGGCCACCAAACCATATTTTTAAGCTGGAGAGTTGTGTAGTCATTACAGTTCCCCACTGTGCCTTATTTTCAGAATCACCACGAATGCAGCCCTTTGAAGGACTTTGTCCTCCGTGTAGGGAGCTTATCACAGGCTTAAAATTCTCCTCTGAGCTCCAAGCCGAAGATGTTTTTCCTAAGAGACAGTTGATGCACTTTTTTCAGGCAGCAACACACATATTTAATGAAGCCCTGAAAAGGCACCCGGTGTGAAATAAAAGATAAGATAAATCAAAAATAAAAATAGATGGCTTAAAATAGAATTCACAGTTCCAGACAATCCACAAAGCTGTTAATCTACTTTCAGTGTAAAGTACACAGCTAAAAATATTCAAAAGTTGGATGGGAAAAGAAAGAGAAAACTCCACTTATAGACAAGATGCAATTTTAATTTTATTTATATATGTATGTACATGTGTGTGTGTGTAAGATATTGATTGTTTCCTAATGGGTTTTTTCATTGATTTCCCTTTCTAGTGATAGTGAAAGCTGGTTCTGTGAATGTCCAAGATTGTACTCAGGCAAGTTATGCCAGTTTGCAAGTTGTGAAAACAACCCATGTGGTTACGGTGCCACCTGTGTTCCAAAATCCGGAACGGATATCGTCTGCCTCTGCCCGTACGGGAGGTCCGGACCCCTCTGCACTGATGGTAAGAGCGTATCGTTATTCATCTAGAGCACAGGAAAAAGACGGGAAGAGGATGGAAGTCATTCAGAGGAGCCAAGGATAGCACCTCACTTAACCAAAATGTCAAATATTTTTCTTGGTTCTTTTCAAGTCAGTTGAGACAAGACTCCTTAATGAGTGATCACTATGCAGGTATCTCTTATACCCATCAAGTAATTGCAAAAACAAAAGGTAAAGAGTTTTCCCTGAGGTTAGATTACAGAAAATTTCTCTATTATGAAATCTCAGCTTTAATCTAATAATTAGAGATCAACAAGGAAAATCAAGAGCAATTAGAGATTAACGAGGAAAATCAAGAGCAATATACAAAATATATTATAGCAATATATAAAATAATTAGAAATTAACAAGGAAAATCAAGAGCAATATATAAAATCAAATTATCTGTGTCACTTTGGCAAACTAAGAGTATGATACTAACAAAACTATGTCTAGGTGTTTTACATTTAAAGATAACAAAACCCATAACAAACTTATTACATATCAAGAAACTAAGTCACAAATAAAAGCCATGTGCCTCATTTTAGGAAATTCAGTATGTGGAAAATATAAATTACAGAAAGCTATAAGGCATTGTAGTAGATTACTTTAAAAAGTAAGTTGCCTTGAGGCGGCACCTGTGGCTCATCCAGGAGGGCGCTGGCCCCATATACCAAAGGTGGTGGGTTCAAACCTGGCCTCAGTGAACTGCAAAACAGAAAAATAGCCGGGTATTGTGGAGAGCACCTATAGTCCCAGCTACTCGGGAGGCTGAGGCCAGAGAATCACCTAAGCCCAGGAGTTGGACGTTGCTGTGAGCTGTGTGACACCATGACACTCTGCCAAGGGCCATAAAGTGAGACTCTGTATCTACAAAAAAAAAAGTGAGTTGCCTAAGAATTTAATGCTAGCTTTAATATGCAGAAATAAATTGTCTGTAAAAATTTTCAGAAATAATAAAAATTTATCATTACTGATATTTAATAAACATACGACTAAAAATTGTCTTATCTTTATTTCTACCATAAACACAAAAAACAAAATTTCCTCCTTTGGCACTAGTGATAGTGGTGCCAAAATTTATTTTTTTATTATATCATGGTTGTAATCGTGGGGTACAATCTGTTGGTTTTATATACAATCTGAAATATTTTCATCGAACTGGTTGACATAGCATTCATGCCATTTTCTTAGTTATGGTGTACAGACATTTATATCTTACATTTAGTAAGTTTCACCTGTACCCTTCTAAGTGTGCCAAATTTTAGAATAAAGTTACCAAAATGAACACAGGGCCCAATACAAAAAGCACATAAAATGAAAGAAACAGATGTAGCCTGTGACTAATTATTAAAAAGCTAGTCACCACACCCTGATGTGACAGGTATGAAAACTGAAACTAAGTGAAAAAAGAATCTATACGAAAAGGTATTTAAAGTTTGAGTATATATGTTCTTTAAGGGAATTGAGACAACGAATTTGCGGATACCTAGTGAGAGGAAGAGTTAAGACAGAAAATGTTAAGCTGTACTAAGGATTTTATTCTGTGTATTTTAGAAGAAGTTATACAAGTCATTTTTACAAAAGGAAAAAAAAACTATAGACTTTGGATGGAATTGGAGTCTTGTCCTTTCGTGTAAAAACCTCATGCTTCTAAGGAAAATCATTGTATTTAGATAAAAGCTCTTAAAAATGCAATTGGTTGCAATAAATTTGATTATTAAGGGATGAATCATCAGTTTTCTTCCTACTTGAAAATAAGACTGACCTTCTGAAATAAGAAATGAAGATTTACAAGAATGTCTTTATGTATTCACAAAATAATGAGGTTTACTCCCGTCTCTTGGTCTTATTAGGAGTCCAAAGACACAAAGATATGCATTATTGAGACAGAAAAAACTAAACCAAGTCTATTAGGCTCCTTTCCTCAGTATAAATAAAAAAAAAAAAAAATTCCTGCATGCATCATCCAGGGGAATTTTTCGAAATAATTAGCCTTCCATTAATATGTTCCACAAATTTGCCAGATCCAGTTAAAGGTGTTAGAAACGTGAAGCTTGTCAAGAAAAATAAGACTTCTGCCCACACAGAGCTTGGCTTTTAATTAAGAGAATGAAAAGAAAAGAAAAATGGCTGAGAACACAGTATAAAATTTCTGAGAGGAATCATGAAAGGAATGAATAAGGAGTATGGACAGTAAGTAGGACGGAGGGCACGATTTTAGACAGGGAGTCAAGACAAGAACAGCTCTCATGGGAGGAGATATTTGTGCTGAGGTCAAGAGTAAGGAGCACGCCATGTGAAAATCAGGAAAAAGAACTAGCCAGACAGAAGTTTCAGGAAATGGCTAAGGAAAGATAGAATCTGGGCTTTCTGAGTAATGAAAGGACTAGACTAAGAGTCTAGTCCAGTTGCTCTAGTGGAATTCCATAGACCTGGTAAGTTATAAACAGGAGAAATGTGTTTCTAACCGTTCTGGAGGCTGGAAAGTCCAAGATCAAGGTGCCAGCCAATGCGGCTTTGCTGAGGGGCTGATTCCCAGGTTCACAGACAGAAGTTTTGCTGTGCCCTTCCATGATGGGAGCAACTAGCCAGATCCCTGGAGTCTCTATAATAAGGACACAAATTTCAGTTGTGAATGCTCTGCCCCAGGATCTAATCCCCTCCCAGAAGCCCCACTTCCAAATCCCATCACAGTGAGGGTTAAGTTTCACCATACAAATTTGAGGGGCACAGAAACATTAGGTCTATAGCAATAGTTAGCAAGATAGAAAATCCTATCACGTTAGCAGGTCCTATATCAGACAGGGCCTTGAGAATATGGGAAGATTTTAGACTTTGATTTCTAAATGCCTAGGAAGAGATTGAAAGGTTTTAAACAGGGGGGCGGTGTGGTTATATGTATTTATTTAAATTAGTCTGCCTGCAGTAATACAAACAGATTTTAGAAGGCTATTGTAGCGCCCCTGACAAAGGTAATTATGCCTACGATGAAGGGAAATGGCGGCTGAGATGGAAGTAAGTGGATGAAGTAAAATCTATTTGGGAGATATAATTGACAGAACATTCTGGGAAGAGCATGAAAAGGGTAGAACCAAGAACATTTAAATTTCTTCATTTTATTTGTTTGGACTGTAAAGTAGATGGCAGTGCCCTGGGGAAGAATAGGGGCATAACAGGCTATTTTATAAGGGATTTTTGGTAGGTAAACAAGAGTTTTATTTTATACAGATGAAGAAAAAGATGCCTGTTAGGCAGTCAAATGGAGAGGATGTGTAGACAATTGGATATATGGTGCTGGTGCTCTGAGAAGAGATCAGGAATAAAGATATAATTTGGGGAGTCATCAAAATGGAGAAAGTGTTTAAAACCATAGACCTTTAGATTGCCTAAGGAAAAAATGTAGATGAAGAGGAGTGTAGATAAAGAAGAGAAAGTATAGATAAACAGATAAAGTAGAAATGTCCTAGAGAAACCCTCCAGAATTCCAGGATTTAGAGATCAAATAGAGGAGGGATTCTATATTCATGTCAATACCATCCCCTGACAAACACCCCTGAACATCTTTCTTTTTTTTTTTTTTTTGAGACAGAGTCTCCCTTGTAGAGTGTCGTAGAGTCATAGCTCACAGCAACACAGCAACCTCAAACCCTTGGGCTCAAAGTGATTCCCTTGCCTCACCCCCCCTGGTAGCTAGGACTACAGGTGCTCACCACGATGCTAGGCTAATTTTTTAGAAACAAGGTCTCACTTTTGCTCAGGCTGGTTTTGAACTCCTGCGCTCAGGCGATCCACCCACTTCAGCCTCCCAGAGCACCGGGATGACAGGCGTGAGCCCCCACGCCTGACCCCTCGTCATCCTTCAGCACATACACGTGTATTGCTCCTTTCGTGCTCTGCCGTTGTCAGCCTGGGCTCCCCACAAAAGCAAAATCTGGATGAAAATTGCATTCAGATAGTTTATCTTGGAAATGATCCCAGGAAATAGGAGTGAAGACCTAGCAAGAATAAAATAATTGGGGAAGGAGAGAAAGTTAGCACCAAGGCACATATGCAGTATGGAACTTATCATCACTGTGGGCAGCTGGGCTTAATTTCACTGAGATCTTACAAGTCTCAAAATTGTCTACCAAGGGCTATTGACTCATGGCTCTTTTTCACGGAGAGTTTCCCCACAGGACATTAATTGCCCCACATTTCAAGATTGTCATACAAGACTCGTGAGAGTACAGGCTCCAGCAGATATCTTAGGTGACAGTGTCACACAAGGTAGAGGTCGTGGAAAAAGAGCTGAACACGTTAATATGTTTATATATTCTCATAACAATCACAGAAATGCCCACTCAGTGCCAGCTCTCTCTGGGGCTGTGTTTACATTAAGTGCTTTCGTGGATTCACCAACTAGTATAAGGTGATGCCCCCAATCATCTATTGGACCATTCACTGCTGCCATTATGACCTCTAGGAACCAGAACATGCTGAATATGTATTTATTTAACAGGGAAAAGCATAAAGCAAAACAATAAGTCTAGTTGTTGCCCAATGACAACTACATGGTAGAACAGGTACAGAATAATATCTGCAACTTTGCTTTTTTTCCCAATACCAGAAACAAAAACTCAGCCTATGTTATTTCTTCACCACTTTTCTTTCAAATTATGTCCATATCTACCATCCTAATATATTCTTTGGGGGGATGATAGGAAAGTGAATTATGACATCTTCTACCATGTTGGTATTTTCACTGGGGAATTCATTCAGAAGTAATCAGGGCAAGAGTGACGGACTAAAGCCGAGACAAACGCCGAAAAGGAAATTTGCAGCTACCTTCCTTTGCAAAGTGCTTCGCGTTCCACTTATCTACTTCCTGTTGCCTATCCTTGCCCCAGAATGAGTTCTCAACGTTTTCTTAACTACACTATTCTAAAGACAAAGCGGGGAAGAGAGTGCTTTACCCTGTCCCCTTTCCTATTGTAAATATTTCTTTATTTACCTAATATTCATGTATGCTAATGTATTTGATACATATAATCTTCATTCTTCTATAAATATTGCTTACTTCATTTACTTTATCCTCCCAACTGAGGTCGCTCAATGGAACACAGCCCTTGAGGAAAACTCACTGACTGAGAACGTGAGCTCTGGAATCTTAATCAGCCTGAGTGAAAGCCCTGTTCCTACATCGACTAAATAGTGACCTTGGACAAGTCCCTTGGTCTTTCCAGACTTCAGTGAATCTAGTAATAGGACCTACCTCATAGATTTCATAAGAATTAAATGAGGTGATAAATGTAAAGTGCTTTAAAACATCCTGGGTACATAGAAAATGCCTTTTTTTTTTTTTTTTTTTACAGTTTTTGGCCAGGGCCGCCACATCTGATATATGGGTCCAGCACCCTACTCCTTGAGCCACAGAGGCTGCCCCAAAATGTCTCTTTTATAGAGACAGAGTCTCGCATTTTTAAGAATGGTTAAAGTAGTATTCATACTTTCATGGGGAACCCTTCCCTTTTGTCACAGTGGGAAAGAAGACTTGCTCTCCATCCCACCTAAAAAAATCTCTCTACACTGTCAATGAAAATCAAAATTAATTTTCTTTTAAAATTTTTTGAAGCTGGGGGCATTCTTTGCAGTGATTAAAGACAAGCCAAGGTATTACAAAGTCAGGGAGAAAAGCAGTGCTCCAGGGATACAGATAATCACCAGGCTACTTAAGGACAAGACACCTCTATAAAGCAGCTTAATGTCAGGCTGGCATTTTGTAATGTCGTATTTCAAGTGCATGTAATTTACTGTCATGTTAAGCTCATAACTCTTTTGATAGCATCCACTCTGATATAATCCAGCTTCCTCTCTCCTGCTCGACAGCTGTTTGAGTGTCCTGCTGTTCAACACAGATCAGTATTCCTCATTTCCCACCGTGTTTAAAAATGCATTTTCCAGTTCTTGGTTACAATGAAAATGCTAAAAGATCCAGCCCAATCCCAGGGGTGAGAAGGAGACAGGGGCGGCCATGCAGACGAGAGTGTACACAGGAAAGTGATTCTCCTTGCTCTGGGTTGAAGGCATCTTTAGAGGGGTCTGGATTTTTTCTTCCCTGAGATTTGAGAAAATTTTCCTTTTGCTCAATGGGAAGGTGAAACTCTCCTGCCATTTGCTTTTTTGCCCTATTTCAATTTTTGTAGGAAAGAAGTTGAGCTATATAAACCCATAGCACTTAAATATGTATTTCAACACATATTGAAATGTTTTTGAAAAACAGCCTGAATAAACTCCTGCTATCAAACATATTGATGTATTGAATTAGCACCCTTCTTTTTTTTTTTTTCTAAGACAGAGTCTCACTAAGTTGCCCTCGGTAGAGTGCAGTAGCGTCAGAGCTCACAGCAACTTCATACTCCTAGCCTGAAGCAACTCTCTTGCCTGAGCCTCTCGAGTATCTGGGACTATGGGTGCCCACCACAATGCCTGGCTATTTCTGGAGGGTGGGATCTCACTCTGCTCGGGCTGATCTTGAATCCGTGAGCTCAGGCAATCCACCGCCTCAGCTCCCAGAGTGCTGGGGTTTCAGGTGTGAACCACCGCGCCCGGGGTTAGCATCTTTTTTACATCAATGCAAGTATCAATCCCAGGAGAACAAAGGTATGGTTATCATTCCAATAGTTATCACCAGGACTTTGTGTTTATATACAAATGAGTCTTAAGAAAATATATAAGTGCCTGGGAGATGTTTTCATTTGTATAAATTTATGAGCTACTTGTATAATTTTGACGCATTGTACCCATTAAGTAATTTCTCCTCATCCACCCCCCACCCTCTCACACTTCCCAATCTCCCTTATCAATCATTTCACTCTCTCTGTCCCTGTGTACCATTTTAGTACCTACTTATATGTGAGAATATGTGATAGTTGACTTTCTGTGTCTTAGTCACATAACAACCTCCATCCCATCTGGGCTGCTGCAAAAGACATACTGTGTACATACACCACATTGCCTTTATACAGTCATCACCAGTGGGCATGTAGGTGGATTCCATACCTTTGACTTTGTGCCTGGGGCCATGATAAGCATACGAGTACAAGTATCTTGGTGAGATATTGATTTATTTCCCTTTGAGTAGATACCCAGGAATGGTATTGCTGGATCACAGGGTAGCTCTACTTTAAGTTATTTGAGAAATCACCACACTGTTTTCCACAGAGGTTGTAAGAATTTCATTCCTATCAACAATGTATAAGAGTTTCTTTTTCTCAGCAGCCTCATCAATATCTGATATTTCCTGTCTTTTTTTTTTTTTTATAAAGACAGAGTCTCACTTTGTTGCCCTCTGTAGAGTGTTGTGGCGTTACACAGCTCACAGCAACCTCCAACTCCTGGGATCAGGAGATTCTCTTGCCTCAGCCTCCTGAGTAGCTGGAACTACAGGTGCTGGCCACAACACCGGGCTATTTTTTGGTTGCCACTGTCATTGTGGTTTGGCGGGCCCAGGCTGGATTCGAACCTGCCAGCTCAGGTGTTATGTGGCTGGCACCTTAGCCGCTTGAGCCACAGGCGCCAAGCCTATTGCCTGTGCTCTTGAGGTCCTAATCATACATTGTTTACCTAAACAGAAGTGTTTTCCCTAGATTTTCCCAGTGTTATTGTACTTTTGCTTTTTCTGTTTAAATCTTTAATCCATCTTGAGTTGATTTTTGCAGATGATGAGATATAGGAGTCTAGTTTCATTCTTCTGCATATGGCTATCCAATTTTTTTAGCACCATTTATTGAATAAAGTGCCCTTTCCCCATTGTATATACTGGTCAGCTTTGTCAAAGATCAGTCAGTTACAAATACGGGGCTTTATTTCTGAGTTCTCTATTCTGTACCATATTTTTTTGTTATAATAGCATTGTAATAAAATTTGAAATCAGGTAATATGATGCTCCAGCCATCATATTAGGATTAGGATTATTTGGGCTATTGAAGCTCTTTTTTGTTTCCATGTGAATGTTAGAATTTTATCTTATAATTTTGTAAAAAATACCATTGATATTTTAGTAAGAATTATACTGCATTTGTAGATCGCATTGGGCAACTCATTTTAATGATATTAATTCTTCTGTTCCATGAGCATGGGATGTTTTTCCACTTGTTAATGTCATCTACAATTTCTTTCATCACTGTTTTATAGTTTTTCCTGTAGAGATATTTCACCTCCTTGGTTAAATATACTCCTAGATTTTTTATTCTTTTTCATAGGTATTATGAATAAGATTGCCTTCTTTATTTCATTCTCAGCTGCATTACTGATATCTAGAAATGCTATTATTTTATATGTTGATTTAGTACCTTGCAAATTGGCTGCATTGGTTTTTCAAATATAAGATTACTTTGCTGGAGTCCTTAGGGTTGTCTAGATATAAGATCATGTAATCAACAAACAAGGATAATTTCCCATCTCCTTTTCTAATTTGGGTGACTTTTTTTTCTCTTGCCTAATTCCTCTCTCTAGAACTTCCAGTACTATGTTAAATAGGGGTGGTGAAAGTGGGTATCCTTGTCCTGTCCCAGTTTCTAGAGGAAAAGCTTTCCACTTTTCCTACTCAGTATGATGTTGACCGTAGGTTTGTCATACATGGCCTTTACATTCTTTCCATGCCTAGTTTGTTGAGAGTTTTTATCATGAAGGGATGACACATTTTATCAAATGCTTTTCCTGCATCTATTGATTTGATCATATGGTTTTTGTTCTTAATTCTATGTGATGTATTACATTTATCAATTTGCATATGTTGAACTATCCTTGCACCCCTGGTTAAAAAAAAAATCCCACATGACTCTGGTGTATTATATTTTTGATGTGCTACTGGATTCAATTTGTTAGTATTCTCTTGAGGATGTTTGCATCTTTATTCATCGGGGATATTGTTCTGTAGTTTTCTTTCTTTTGTGTTCTTGTCTGGTTTTGGTATTAGGGTGTTTCTGGCCTTGTAGAATGAGATACAGAGAATTTCCCCCTCTTCAATTTTTTGGAATGGTTTCAAGAGACTTCCTATTGCTTCTTCTTTATATGTTTGATAGAATTTGGCTGTGAATCTATTGTGTCCTGGGCTTTTCATTGTTAGGAGTTTTATTTTTTATTATTACTGATTCAGTCTCACTGCTCATTATTGAACTAGTCATGTTTTCTCTTTTTTCCTGATTCAATCTTGGGAAGTTGTATATTTCCCAGAATGCGTCCATTTCCTCTAGTTGGTGAGTGTAAGTTGCTCATAATAGTCTATGAGAATCTTTTGTATTTCTGTGGCATGAGTTGCAATGTCTTCTTTTTCACTTTTTATTTTGTTTATTTGCATCTCCGCTCTTCTTTTCTTGGTTAATTTAGCTAGAAATGTATCACTTTTGTTTGTCATTTAGAAGAACCAACATTTTGTTTTGTTGATCCTCTGTTGCTTTGCTTTGGGATCTCTCTTTCATTTAATTCTGCTCAGATCATTGCTATTTCTTTTTCTCTGCTAATGTGGGGCGTGGTTTGTTCTTATTGTTCTATTTAGGCCATTAGTACTGTAAAATAGCCTCTAATTACTGCATTTGTTGTATCACAAAGGTTTTAGTATGTTGTATTTTCATTTCTAGTTCTTTAAAAAAGCCTATCTTAATTTCTTGTGTTGACTCAATGATAATTTAGGAACATGTTGTTTAATTTCTGTGTATTTGTATAGTTTCTAAAATCCTCTTGGTGCTGATTTTTAATTTTATTCCACTGTGGTCTGAGAACATACTCAATATGATGTCAATTTTATAAAATTTGTTGACTCTTATTTTATAGCCTAACCTATGGTCCTTCTTGGAGAACATTCTATATGCTAATAAAAAGAATGTATATTCTGTAGTTATTGGGTAGAACTTTCTATAAATGTTTGTTAGGCTTATATTGTTTTCTGTCCAATACTTCTTTGTAGAGTTTCTACAACTATGATCTGTCTAATGCTGTGAGAGGGGTGTTGAATCCCTATCAATATACTGTTGTCCATCTTTCCTTAGGTCTAACTATGTTTGCTTTATGAAACCAAATGCCCCAGCTTGGGGTGCATGTCCATTTGTAATAGTTATATCCTCTAACTAAGTTGGTCCCTTATTGTTATACCATAAAACCTCCATAGTTGACCACCTTCCTACATTGACCACATCCTTAAGTTGACCTAATTTTCATAGACTGGGCATTTACCCCATGTATGTATCAATTCAGCAGGCCTCGTTCCTTATGTTGACCACCTCCATATGTTGACCATTTTGTTACAATTCCTTGCGTGGTCAACTTACACAGGTTCTATTGTATATTGACCATCTTTGTTTTCTGTTTTGGGAAGTTTTTTTACTGTTTTTGACTTAAAGTCAGTTTTATTTCACTTTTGTGGAATACCTTTTCCTAGCTCGTTACTTTCAGGCTATATGTGTCTTTACAAACAAAATTTCTTTCTTTAGTCATCATATAGTTGGATCTTTTTTTTCATCTATTCAGTCAATCCATATATTTTAAGTAGAGCATTTAATCCATTTACTTTCAAGGTTTATATTGATACATGATATCTGTCACTATGATATTGTTAACTGTTTTCTAGTTGTTTTATAAATTCTTTGTTTCTTTGTTTTTCTGTCTTTGTGATTTAGTGGAATTCTGTACTGGTGTCATTGGATTCCTTTCTTTTCCTCCTTTGTGCAATTACTTTACCAGCAAGTTTATGCTTTATGTGGTTTCATGTTAGTGAATATCATCCTTTCACTTCCAGGTTTAAAACTACGTTGACCATTTCTTACGGAGTCAGTCTAGTGGTGATAAATTCCTTCAGTATTTGCTTGTCTAGGAAAGACTTTACTTATCCTTCATTTATGAAGGTTAATATTCTGTATAGATTCTTGTCCTACAGGTTTTTTGTCTTTCAGCACTTTGAATCCCATCCCATCCTCTTCTGGCCTGTAAGCTTTCTGCTGAGAGGTCTGCTGTTACTCTAATGGGATTTCTTTCATAGGTGACTAGAAGCTTTTCTCTTGCTGATTTTAGAAATTTTTCTTTCACTTTCACTTTAGATAGTCTGATTACAATATGCTATGGTGAAGTCCTTTTCACATTGTATTTGCCTAATGTTCACTGAGCCCTCTATAAAAATATCTAAATGTCTTGCTAGATTTGAGAAGTTTTCATCTATTATTTTATTCAATAGGCTTTTGAAGACTCCCTCTTCACCCTCAGGAATATTGATAATTCATAAGTTTGGTCATTTTATGTTGTCTCAAACATAGCAAAGTCATTGTTCATTATTTTTTATCATTTTTTTCCTTTATTTTTGTCTGGATCATTTCTAAAAACCTATATTCATGTTTTCTTCTGCCTAGTCTAGACTAGTGTTGAAGTTTTCGAATGTGTTTTGTATTTCCATCAGTGAATTTTTCAGTTCCAGAATTTCTATTTTGTTTTGTTTTGTTTTGTTTTGTTTTGTTTTGTTTTTTAATTAAGATATCTAGCTCCTTGGTAAATTTCTCACTCATATTCTAAATTTATTATCTGAGTTCTTTGTATTGATTTTGATATTTCTCTTGAATCTCATTTAGATGCTCTTTGGCTTTATGGGGTGATTCTCAGGACCCTGGCAAAATTCTTAGATGTGGGGTGACTGCCACTACACTGAGGTCCTAGTACAGCAAGCATGGGGCCAGTCCCAATATTCTCAATATTGAGAATATTGTCTTACTCTAACCTCTTTAATTTCTTGGGCATGGGACCCCAGGTATGTTTTCCCCTTCTCATAGTACCCTGGTCCCTCCTTAAGTTAGATGCAGAGATGGGGTGGGGGGATGTCAGGCTGCACTCAAGGGGAAAGTAGACCACCTAAATGTTTTCATTCAGCCTCCCTCATACTGGGGAGTTACTTTAGGCAATCATCCCAGACCTGGTCCTGCCAAACAGCAATGTCTTGAAGTCTAGGATATTGTTATCCATATCAGGTCCAGTACAAATGACACTCCTCAAGACAACAGTTATTTGAGTATGGTTATTCCCAATCTGTAGACCTGTGGGCCATAATTTCTGTACAAACTTCCTCATAAACCAGAAACAGTTGATCACAGCTAGAAAATATTTTCTGATCAAAAGCTTCCATTAGATTTAAAAATTGTTCATGTGTCTATATGTAATATTACAGTCTTTCTCTAAAGGCATTGTGCTTCCTACCAATGATTAGTGTTCAATTTGGTTATACATTTATACAGTACAATATATACAGGTCAATATAAAGAATGAAGCCTATTTACTGATAAGTATCTATGTTCCATGTCCAGTCTATGAAAATTAGGTCAACTTAAGGATGTGGTCAATGTAGGAAGTGGTCAACTATGGAGGTTCAAATGTATATAATGATATATATATAATGATAATATGTGTGTGTATATACATATACACATGTATAGATAAAATTTTAAAATAAGTTATTTTGACTTGGTGAATTATATAAGTTCTAGGAAAGTCTATGAGTTGTCTGGCCAATATATTCTGTACTTTTTTATTAATACACCCCTGATTTTATTTGGAATGATAATGTACCTAGCTAGAATTTTTCAGCCTCACTTAAAACAGAGTATAACCATAGGTCTAAATTAAGAACAACCAAAACTAAGCAAAAGTGTTAGCATATTATAATGACCTCTGGAAAACTTCTGTAAGAGAGGCATGTGCTCCCAACCTTCCCACTTTCTGAAGCCTGGAATGGAGGTGAGATGACTTGAATTCCAGAAGTCATCTTAAGATCATGAGGTGACCTCGAGAATGGAAGGATGCTAGGATGGTAAAGCAAAAGATAAAAGAAGCTTAAACTCCTGGTAACTATGAAACCACCATACTAGCCTGGGATGATCACTATCACACTTTCTGCTAATGATAGACAAAAAAATTATTGTGCTTAACCTCTTTTTTTTTAAACTGTTGTATGCTGCTGTAGATTTATCTAACCCTAATTGACAAAACCAAGGACTAGATTAAGTCCCTGAACTGTATATCCTAGTAATGTTTTATTAAGTAGTTTCCCCCCCTTTTTTTCCCCTTCTAGAGTTAGAGTGGCACTCTGTAACCCACACTAGAATGTGGTGGCCCCTTCATAGTTCACTGTAACCCTGAACTCTTAGGGTCAAGTGACCCTTCTGCCTTACTGGAGCATACCACTCTGCAAAGAAATTGTGTTGGGGGACAGGGGGGTGGAGATTGAGTCTGTCTTTGTGGCCCAGAATAGTCTTGAACTCCTAATCTCAAACAGTTTCCTTCCTCAGCTTCCTAAAGTGCTAAGATTACAAGTATGAACAACCACACTTTGATTTTTCTTAAATAGTTCTGATTTTATTCACAAACCCTAGACTCTTCCTCAAAGAGAAAGAAAAGACAGGAGTTCCTGTGTTATTTATCTTATTTCAAACTAATAGATTTAATATACTGTAGATTGATAAAATAATAAAATACCTAATGAAAGTGTAGTATAAGTATTATCTCAATACAAAAAAAATGGGAAGCAGCAATATGAAAAACTATATTCTTCTAAATTACGAAGATAATAAAAAAGCAAATTTTATATTTCTCTTATGAAATGTTACCTCTTATCTTGAAACTAACCCCATAAGGCAATTTCTAATCATACTAAATAAAAACTCAAATTAGTCTATAGAGTTTTATATCTCAATCGCCTGTTTTTAAACTGAGAACAAAGATGACTCATTGCAAACTCTGTTTGTCAGAACACTAAATTCCCAAGGCCAAATTGTTCTACTTTTTGTTTATTTTCTCCAGCACTTGGTCATTATTTAGCAACGTCACACAATTCTCCTTTTCAATACAAATGTTTCCTGCTTATTAAAAATGCCTTTAAAATGGATAGACTGTGCACAAAGCCAGAATGGTCTCTCCTGTAGGTACTTTGGATGAACTGATTTTGTAGACCTTGTAGGAAAGTGTAAACCTCTGTAGTTTATCCTGAAGCTCATGAAAGAATTTAACCTTGCAGGTCTGTCACTCCATGCTTTTTCACACAGAGTCTTTTTTTTTTTTTTTTAATTAAATGAATACTGTCAGATCCTACTATGCCTATCAGGTTATGCTTGGTTGGTTTAAATGTTAATGTGATGCACCAGACAGCTACCAAGCACTGGACAGCACAAACACATTTGTTGTACATTAAAAAAATTCCTCACCAAAACAAAAAATTGATTAGAGTCTGAGTAAATTTATGCCACATGAAAAGCTGTGAAGTCAACATTTTAAGAGGAGACAATGGAATTTATTGATTTTTAGAAATGAAAACAACAGTGGCTAGAGATAGCTGTGCTATGTAAACTGTCTACCATTCTATACAATGACAGCAGCTATTCTATTCAAGTTTTTCTTTGTTTATATTCACTGACTGGCTCACATTGTGCCTTTTCTAATGTTTTGTCCCTTCATCTCTTTGAGCTTGAAAATAGTCTCTTTCCTTAGGATAAGAAAAACTGAAAATGATATGTAAGCCTGGCCTGGGCAGACCTCCGCTCACCCAGCAGACTTCACCTTATTCACCCTCTAACAGAATTCTGTTCACATTATTTTGTATTTACACCGTATGTCTCACCAGTCCTTCCCTCCGACCCTGTGCTCCATGAAGGCAGACACCACGCCTGCCCTGGTCATCACCGTATCTGCCAAGTAGCACATGGTGCCAGACACATGGGAGACTCTCAAATTTGGGGTGAGTTATAATAAAATTTATTTGAAACTTCTTCTGATATTCATCCACACTGTTACCCTGAGTCTACTATTATACCTATTACTTAGGAGCGAATCAATAAGTATTAATAAAATTTGAAAAAGCAACCTATAAAATAATCAATTAATGAATAGTCTAGTCTGGAGCCTTTCCAAAAGCCTGTTCCACAGCACACTAATGGAACAAGGTGACCCATGATGCAGCGTCTGCAATGAAATGAACTCACATCTGCTGAGTGCTCACTATACGCCAGACCCTGGGCTAAGTACTTCACATTCATCTTCTCATTTAACCCGCATAATAACCCAGTGAGGAACATCATTACGTCCACTGCACTGATGTAGAAAGAGAGGTTCAAAGTGGTTACACAACCAGTCAGAAGTGAAATAGTTGATGAGTTTTGCACAAATCTGCAATCTCTGATGACAGTCTATTTTTAAAACATGATGTCTTAAGAAATGGGTATAATTGTAATGGATGTGTTACTTAGTTCAATGTAAGCATTTCGCATTGTATATTGAGGCAATACCCTGAACCCCATAAATGCATCAATGTATAAAGTTATGATTTAATAAAAAACAATTTTAAAAAAAGATTATTAAGATAGAAAAATAAATAAATAAACCATGATGCCGTCCTTCACTGCTCCTTCAGAAATTCACAGTGTGCAGTAATTCAGGGAGGTCTCTAAGAAGTCTCATAGTCAGGCACAGCAGCTCACACCAGTACTAGCCCCCTGGGAGGCTGAGGCAGATGGAGCTCCTGCGTTTAGGAGTTGGAGACCAGCCTAAGCAAGAGCAAAACTTGCTCACCAATAAAAATAGAAAAAATACCCAAGTATAGTGGTGGGTGTCTGTAGTTCCAGCTACTTGGAAGTCTGAGGCAAGAGGATTGCTGGACCCCAGGAGTTTGAGGTTGCTATGATGCCATGGCATTCTACACAGGGTGACAGAATCACACTCTGTCTCGAAAAAAAAAATTAAAAATTTAAAAAGAATTTTTTTTTTTTTTTTTTGCAGTTTTTGGCTGGGGCTAGGTTTGAACCCACCACCTCTGGCATATGGGGCTGGAGCCCTACTCCTTTGAGCCACAGGCGCCGCCCCTAAAAAATTTTTTAAAAACAAAATGAAAGAAGACTTATACTAACAACATAGTATTAAACCAAGGAACTCTTCTTTCTCGCATAACAAACCTTTCAAAGAAGACATCAGTTTCATGATTCCAACATGACTTCTACACACTCCATTGTGAAATTGGAAGAAAATATTACTTCTCTTTTTTTAAAAACCTCAATCTTTAATTTCTATTTTTTGTTTCATGATTTTCATATTATACAAGTACATGTATATAATTTTAATAAATAATATATATGAGGCACAATCAAACAAGTTTAGAAACCATAAATCTAGACAATTCCCTTCCAGACACGACCTGCGATTCTTATCAGTTCTTATTAATTTTGTAAGACTAGTTTAGAGAAACTGATTTCAAGTTATACTTAAAATGTTCGGGAAATATCATATATATGTAATTTTTCATATAATTCCAGCTGATTGCTATTATTAAAGGAAACAAAGGAGTGACATATACAAACCTGCTTCTTGTTGGCTTTAAAGTCCTTTAAAACCACCCACACACCCCGATACAATTAAGGTTACTGAAGTTCTCTAAGCTCCTGCTAACTGAGCTGTCAGAAGTGTTTCAGGAGGTCTGTGAATACAGGAGAGTGACTACAACTTCAGATAGTCCTAACCGCAATCTCACTATAAAATTACAAACATTAAACATGCAAGGGTCTCGTGGCCATTTTACAGAAATGTATCCATCTATTGTAGACATTCCCAGGCATGAAGAACCTAATAAGGTCACATAGGACTGATCTAAGCAGCCTAAGTAACAGTGGAAGCTACTTCCACTCCCTTCTCTGTGTTGCAATCTAATAAAAAAAAAAAAACCTGCTTAAAATTATATCATGCATTCATCACTATTGTTTTGTTTTTATTTATCTCTGTGAGTCAGATGACTTGATCCTTGTTTTATATCCTCCTTTTATCAAATACAAACCCTTAACTATTTTAAGTATCCTAAAAAATACTCAACAGTTGGTAAAGAACCACATAATCATCTCATAGGAATTTTCACTCATTAAATTGGGTACATGTAAATATAGACACAAAATTATATTTTATATATTTTGATAAGATCTACTAAACTTTAAAAGATTGACATTTTTACAGGCATAATCATTTAATGTAAAAATTTTTTAATAGAGAGCACCATTGATTTTTTTCAACTTCAGACAAATAAGCAATTTCTTACAGAAAAACTTTAGTCCAGCAAGAGAGTGTTTTTAGTAAGTATACCAATTATTTTAGAAATGTTAGTCAAAATAATTTAACTGGCAACTCCAATAAGCTCACGGCTTCTGCCCATGATAATGACCATTAGGTTCTGGCATTCCTATCATTATGAATTTGTGAAATAAAGATTAAAATGGGAAATAATGACAGAGAAAAACAGAATAAGTAAAGGAAAGGGGAGAAAAGGAGAAGGAAAAAAGTAGAGAGGAAGGAGAAATACAGGGAGAGAAAACAATTCTGAAAATAATTATAGTTTGTAATCAAATCCACCTTCCTGTGTACCTACATTGCATTAAGATTATACAAAGTATCCAAAAATCTCATATACTGTTGAAAAAAGTAGAGAGGAAGGAGAAATACAGGGAGAGCAAATAATTCTGAAAATAATTATAGTTTGTAATCAAATCCACCTTCCTGTGTACCTGCATTGCATTAAGATTATACAAATTATCCAAAAATCTTACCATACTGTTGAGTGTTCCATATACCTTCCTTTCCTCACTGAAAATAAATGATAAATCTACAAACAGGGTTCCTCAGTCCTATATGATCAAGTCATCACCCCAATTTCATTGCAATGTTGGCATTATAAGTTCTCAATCTGAACATGAACCTCAAAAGAGGGTTATAAACATACACAATAAAAAATATACAGCTCGTGTTCAAAACATACAAATTTTATCAATGATTCCTGAAGGATATTTAAGTCTTTATTTTCCTAAGGAAAGAGTATTGTTGAGATTACTAAGAATTAGGCTTCCTATTCTCTTCCGAAATTTTTTTTAAAGTTAAGTTCATAATTCAAACATGCAAAAACTCTCCTATTAATATATTTTAAATTACGTTTTTTCTATTGACCAGAAGATAGACAAATATAGTTATATTTTTAATTTAATTTTGTTCTAATAAAAAAAAAAAAAACAGGTCCCAAGTAAAAGATATACTGGCAGTTTTTCTTTCCTGCCTCTGCCATTGATAAGTCACTTTAGCGCATAAGTAGTACATTAGTGGCCTTGTAAAGTTAACACAGCTCTTTGGAAACCAGCATTTGACTGCCCATTTTGATTTGTATCCATGACTGAACACCTGCCAGAGAATATCCTATCTTTTCTAGAGGGCAAATCCAAACATTATACAGAATTATTCAGTCTCGAAAATGACATTTTAAAATTCTCTTTGTCATTCTAAAGTGGCCAACGGTATTTTTTGAATCTCATCTTTTTTGTTCTTATGTGTGAAATCAACTTGAAACTGTTAAAGTGAGACTCTTTCTACCCCAAGTCTTTAAGCTCTAGAGAAAGAAAAGCTGTCATCAGGGTGAGTGGCTGACAGTTCTGCTTGTTGGAGTGTATCCCTGTCACTCTTCAGGTGGAAGCTCAACATGCACCTTGTTGACAGCAAACACCAAAGGGAACTCCCCTGAAGGCCTCTCACGGTGGCTGCCCTGCCCAGTGAGTCCCCTAAGTACACGGCAGGGTTGCTTTCTGTCTTAACGGTGGTGAAGTTGCTTTTTCCTGAGACAGCTGTATCCACTGCATTTTAAGTTTGCTTCTCCCATAAACTTTAAAAACAGAATTTTTAAGAAATACATATTTCAGAGGACTTTTGTTTGTGGATTATAAAATCCCTTTAAAGTGTTGCCTGTTTCTTTCCTCTACTAAACCTCTCTCCTCCATGACTTTATTATAATAAGCACTTTTGAGAAAAGTGAATCTTGAGGATCCTGAATTTTGAGCTTCTGAGTTTTAGTTTATATCAGTGGAGCAAAAGCAAAATGGAAAGATTCAGCAGCCATTTCTCCCACGTGTTACAGTAGCAAGGGAATTAAACAATTTCCTGTCTTGCAAATTAAAAACTTAAGATGACGCTCTGCCAATGTGTCAAAATCTTTCTTGGTTATTCAACACTCGCCTTGTTGGAACAAGAGATGAGGACACCTGTGCAACACACAAAGGGCAGCAAATTTAGGGGTGTATTAAGTAAAGTCTAATTATAACCTGATTAAAAAATAGCCTCTAGACAAAAGCCTATTTCCAAACAAGCAGCTTTTGTAGGAACAAACTTAGAAATGATTATACCCCAAATGTGCTATTTGGTGAAATTGAAAAAAGTGTTAACTCAAAGCATTCTTAGATGTAGAAAGCAAAAGAACAACATCTCTCTCTCTTTTTTTCTACTTTCCATCCTCCAGAGTAAAGGGGAGGGAAGGCTGCAGCTTACTCTTTATTCCTTTAACATCTGGACACTGTTTAAGCAAACTCAAAATTAAAACAGATATAGTTTTATTAACTATCCAACCCGAACATCACTTTATAGCTGATTAAATTGACGTTGGTGGTATTAGACTTTGTCTTGTGTGGTGAGAGGCCCCATGCTGGGAAACCTGAGATGTGGACCAACCAGCGGAGAGGTCAGCACGGCACCCAGAGTCCTTGCACCTATTCGTCAGCTAAAAAGAATTGGAATAAATGATTCCCTTCTTCAGTATTTTTATTTTAATTAGGACCCTTAAACTGACATGAGGGAAAAATAAATCATGAGTTACTCCTACTGATTTAAAATGCAATTTTATTTTGTGTCTCCCTCCTTACAAGTCAGTTCATTATGAAACAGATAATAAATTGGAGAGTCTAGAATGGCTTGCAATACACTGTTCAAACTGCTTTATATAGGATATTTCATTCAATCCCCAAAGTACACAAAGGGTAACTATTATCATCATCCCTATTTTATAAAAGAGAATACCAAAAATTAGAGAAGGTGAGTGTCGCTGGAAGTGTTTGTGCTGGAGTCGCAGAGATGAGATCAGCAGTCAGAATGTTCAGAGAAGCGCAGGGCTACAGCTCTCTCAGGCGTGTAGCAACCTTGATTTACTTTTACAAGCTTATATACGTTAACAATGTAAAGTTCTGCACGTATCCACACGTACACATTCTTAATCATAAACTGGTGACAAGCTGGTGTCACATGTTCCTTACAAAGCAGTCAGCAAAGAGGGAGAGTTTGACCTCCTCTGCTCCCATTTGGATGCCCTTTATTTCCTTGTCTTTCCTAATTGTATTGGCTGAAATTTCCAGCACTATGTTAAATAGTTATGGTGACAGAGGACAATCTTGTCTGGTTCCAGTTCTAACAGGAAAAGCTCTCAGTTTTACTCTATTCAGTAAAAATTAGCTGTGGGTTTGATAGCTTCAATCAGATTAAGAAATGTGCCACCAATGCCTATACTGTTCAGTGTTCAAATTAGAAAAAAATGCTCGATTTTATAGAATGCTTTTTCTGCATCTATTAAGAGGATCCTATAGTCTTTGGTTTTGCTTCTGTTGAACAGAACAGACGTCTCTCACTGACTCCCTGCGTCCCCAAAGGATGCCTGGAGATGCCTAGAGTCTCTTCTTCCCAGTCTCAGCATGCCCAGTTGCAAGGAAGCTCTTACTCAGCTGCCATCTTGCTCCTACACCCAAATTTACCCCTTTCAAGTGTATAACTTGGGGAAACCAT
Source organism: Arctocebus calabarensis (assembly GCA_963573935.1). Taxonomy (NCBI): domain Eukaryota; kingdom Metazoa; phylum Chordata; class Mammalia; order Primates; family Lorisidae; genus Arctocebus; species Arctocebus calabarensis. The sequence continues at coordinate 23,806 of CAUYON010148443.1, forward strand.
CATCACTAATTTCTTTTCTTTTTTTTTTTATTAAATCACAGCTGCATACATTAGTGCACATTAGTGCAATCAAGGGGTACAATGTGCTGGTTTCATATACAATCTGAAATGTTTTCATCAAACTGTTTAACATAGCCTTCATGGCATTTTCTTCCCCCCTCCCCCAGTGGTAAGACAGAACTTATTTACAGAAAAGAATACCAAAAACACTAAAGCTCCTGGTAAAGAGAGAGAGAACTCAAGTGAGGAGAGAAAAGCTCTCTCCGTTTCTCTCCCAGTCTTTCCCTGTCTCCCCCTTTAGGCTTTTAGTCTCAGGGTATATATAGGTGTATGGGTTCCTTGGCCAGGAAACGAATAAACACAGTCCCTTCCGCAGGGGCAAAGTGAATGAATGTATCAATTGAGGCCCAGGAAATTCACATGAAATTGACCTAGGCATAGGAAATGGGGCTTCCACATTTAGTCCTAAGTGTAAAGTGAAGGTGACACCAAGGCACAGGTGTCTCCTCAGCAGTTGTCCGGCCTTTTTGGCTATTCGAGCCTCCAGTAGGGTTTGGAGGTCCCCCTCCTTGCCTGTCATCCAGCCCACTGGTTCTTCAACTGGCTGCCACAGCACTGATACCGCCAAGGAGGAGGCGGCAGGTCCGCCAGCTCCACTGGGCTGGCTAGGGTGCCAAATGTCCTGCATCGATTCTCCCTCTCCTCGAGTAGAAACTATAACTGCTGTTCAGTGAAAAAGGGCAAAGACTCAACCTAACTGCTTCCTGCTGAATCGGGCGATGATAGAAGGGGGAGTTAGGATTTCTCCAGAGCACTAATTTCAAAACATCTTCATTAACCTAAGAAAAATTATGTATCCAGTAACTTTTTTTTTTTGAGACAAAGCCTCAAGCTGTCACCCTGGATAGAGTGCTATGGCATCACAGCTCACAGCAACTTCCAATTCCTGGACTCGAGCGAGTCTCTTGCCTCTGCCTCCCAAGTAGCTGGGACTGCAGGCGCCTGCCACAACGCCTGGCCATGTTTTGGTTGCAGCTGTCATGGTTGTTTGGCGGCCCGCGCTGGATTCGAACCTGCCAACTCAGGTGTACGTGGCTGCGCCTTAGCCCGCTGAGCCACAGGCACCGAGCCATACCCATTAACTTTTACTCCCCATTATCCCTTCCCTGCAGCCTTAGGAAATCACCAATCTTCTTTCTATTCTGTGGATTTGCCTACTCTGGGCACATAATGTAAATAGAATCCTATAATTTGTGGGCTTTGGTGACAGGCTTCTTTCACTTAGCATAACACTTTCAAAGTTTGTCTATCTTGTAGCATGTATCAGTACTTCATACATGGCTGGTAGAATTCAAAAATGGTGCAGCAAATTTAGAAAACAGCTTGGCAATTGCTCAAAATGTTAAACATAGTTATCCAATTACCTACCAGTTCCAGTAGAAGTTGTATAATCAAGAGAAAGGAAAAAATATGTTAGTACAAAAACCTGTAGGGTAATTGTCATAGGAACATTATTCATACTAGAAAAAAATGACAGCAACCCAAATGTCCATCAACAGATGAAGAGATAACAAAAATATGTCATGTTTTTACAATGGAATCCATTTGTTTTTCCACTTTATTTTCCCACGTATTTGGCATAAAATTTTTAGGTTTATAAAAATTAGCCAATCTATCACTCTTTTTCTTGATGCTTCCTTTTATTAGATTAAAGCTAGAAAGATTAATGAATATATTGACCCATGATTCTTATTTCTAAAACTGTTATGGTTTCATTTTTGAAGATTAATTTTGATGTAATTGGAATTTATTTTTGGGATATGCAGTAAATTAAAGAAAGAATCCTCCTATTTTCTACTGATTAGTTTACAGTATTATTTATTGAATAATACTTTTTTCACAAATTTGAAGACAGTCTTATAATAAAAACCTCTCAGGTGTACTTGTGTCTTATTCTGAACTCTTACTCTATGTCTTCGTATGTTTCAGTTAAGAGCACATTGAATTGAAAAAATAATTGACTAGGAATTGCTGTGTTTAGTATATAAAAACTAGCCAGGCACAGTGGCTCACGCCTGTAATCCTAGCACTTGGGGAAGCTGAGGTGAGTGGATCACTCATAACCAACCTGAGAGAGAGCTCGACCACCTCTCTAAAAACAAGGGGAAAAAAATCAAGCAAGAGGATTGCTTGAGCCCAAGAATTTGTGGTTGCTATGAGCTATAAAGCCATGGTGCTCTAGTCAGTGTGCCAGAGTGAGACTCTATCTCAAAAATAAGTAGTATATCAAAACTCCTGATTCAGAGGAACAGCAAGATGGCAGACCAGAAGGATCATTCATCTGAGCACACCTAGTAGGACTGGGAAAAGGGAAAGAACCAATCCATGCCTGTCACTGGGACCATACCCAGAGTATTAGCTCAGGGAGCACAGCAAGGTGGTGGTGAGCTTGATACAGCCTGTGATCCAGAGCAGCTGGAGCAATCCCATGAGCAATCTAATGAGCAAACTCATTAGGCAAGAGATTGCAAGCTGCCAGGATTGGCTGGTCTCTCCACGGAGGTCCAGGATGAGAGAAAGTCTTTCTGGAATTTTCAGTTAAGGGGGAAGCTCCTGGTTGAGTGGAAAGCTTGGAAGAGTGGGAGAACTCAAACAGTATTTATCAACAAGATTTGAATACCTATTGGAGTAGATTTGCCATCATTTTGGTGACTGGCAAGGCAGCCAGACTGAGAAGGTCTTGCCAGTCAGGGTGCTGCCATTTTGGGAAGATCCTGAGAAGGTCTTAGAAGGGGCCTAAGGCATAGCTGTCTTATTCTTGCATGTCAGGATCAGAATTCCACTCTTGGATCAGGCTGAGGGACTCTCACACCCCATCAGAACAAGTGTCAGGGGGCACTGTGAGACCTGTCCCTGAAGAACTCTGAAGAGCTGTAAGATCCCAACCGGGTGGGGTCTGAATCCTGAGGATACAGTCAGGCAATCATTAAGGGCAACAAAGTTAGGAAGAAGAACACAACCAGCTGTTTTCTCAATCTACTACAAAAACCACAGGACACCTGGTGTCCTAGTGACATATTGCAACAGACACATTCTTATTACAGTTGGTCCCTCATACTATATATATTTTATTTTACTTTTTGAAAATTTTTTTCACTTCTTTTCTATGTTGCTGAGTTTGTGGCTGGTTTTGGCTATTTAAGCTTTTTTTGTTTTGTTAAGTATTGTTTTTGCTAATTTGTTTGGTTGGTTCTATTCTTTTTTTTTTTTTTTTTTT
>CAUYON010148444.1:0-11098 GCA_963573935.1 Arctocebus calabarensis
ATATATATGTGTGTGTGTGTGTGTGTGTGCGTGTGTGTGTGTGTATGGTCTGACAATTAAGTTCATGAACTCACCCTAGAAAAAAGTGCTACATGACTCACTGCTGAATATCACAACGGTCGCCTTCAAAGTACTTCCCTTGGGAGGTGATGAACCAAGGCCACTGTCGAGTCCACCGTTCAAAGCAATTTTGGAACTCTTTTTCTGGAATGGCCATCAGAGCTGTCATCGTATTACCCTCAATGTCCTAAATGTCATCAAAATGTCTTCCTTTCAATATTTTTTTTTTACCATTGGGTGAAGAAAATAGTCACTGTGGGCCAGATCGGGTGGATTGGGAGAGTGTTCCAATTGAGTCATTTGTTTACTTGCTAAAATCTCCGTCATAGTGCCGTGTGAGCTGGTACAAAAGCCATGAGTTGTTGGCAAAAAGTTTAGGTGGTTTTTGTCCAACTTTTTCACGCAGCCTTTTCAGCACTTCCAAATAGTAAACGTGGTTAAGTGTCTGTCCAGTTGTTACAAATTCATAATGAACAATCCCTCTGATAACAAGAAAAGGTTAGCAACGTCTTGTGACTCTTGATCGGACTTAGGGAGCATTTTTGGTGGTGGAGAATTGGCTGATTTCCATTGTGCACTTTAATAATCCATTTCAGGGTGTGTGGGTACACCTATGTTTCATCACCAGAGATAACACAGCCTGAAAGATCATCTTTTCTTTGACTCTCCTTTGCTTTTATTCACCAGGAAGATCCTTTTTGCACACACCTTTCTCATGCTGAGATTGCCTGTTTCTCTATCAATGTTTACTCGGTCTGCTGTGCCTCTCACAGTTAGCTGATGATTTTGATGCACAATTCAATGAATTTCTGCAATATTTTCATCAGTTCTGCTCATTACTGGCTGCTCTGACTTCTCTTTATCAATGACACTTTCTCTCCGCTCACAAAAACATTTAACCCATCTGTACACCGCCATTTTCTTCACGGCATTATGCCCATAAACTTGGACTAACACGTTCCTCATTTCATTTCCACTCTTGCCAAGTTTAAAAAGCAATTTAATGTTCCTTCTTCTAATTCAAGCTCTGATGTTCTCACGACAGCACACAAAAACACGCAACAATAATGATGACTTGGCAAGACACATGTTGACACGAACACAGCTGTGAGACACTGATGTATGGAGGTTATGAAACCTTACTGAGTTGTTTGTATAGTGCTGCCAAAGTAAGCACGTGTGGCACGTTCATGAACTTAATTGTTATTGTACATAGGAAAAATGGGAAATGGTAGCTAAATGTACCTTTATTTGTAAAATATCAATTATAAAAGTTTATAAAATATTTGTCTATGTGTTAATATATGAACATAAAAATATAAAATAGCATACACGTTTTGTTAATTTCTCCTGTGTATGATGGCCTTTGGGATACCCTGTTGTGTTTAATTAAGAAAAGAAGTCACTGGCGGTGCCTGTGGCTCAAAGGAGTAGGGCACCGGCCTCATATGCCAGAGATGGTAGGTTCAAACCCAGCCCTGGCCAAAAACTGCAAAAAAAAAAGAAAGAAAAAGAAAGAAAAGTCACAATCAATTGTTAAAAACCGATCATCTTTCAGCTTTGCTTTTCCCAAGGAATGTATGATTTAAAAGCAGCAGCCTAAGAGAGTAAAGGCTTCTAATATAGAGAAAGAACAGAATGCTTTAAAAGTCCAAAGGAAATGGAAAATTTCAGGCAGAGGACCAGATCGATAAGGGCCTATTCTTGGCCATGCAGAAATTCCTAGAATTACAGATTCTTTGACAGCATGTTGAAGTTTAGCCCCTTTAAAGCTGAAGTTCTCACCCAGTGCAGAAATCCTATCTTCAATGGCCCTGCAGACACATGGCCAGTCTCCCATTTTTAGTAATTAGGGAATGTCCCCTCACCTTGGGCTGAAATCTGCTTCCCTGGAACTTCTAGCCAAGATCATGTTAACGGAATTTTGAGTTTTGTTTTTTAGTGACAACTGTTCATTTTGGAGACAGTGAATAAAATGCACAAAAATGCTTCAGAATCATGACACAATGTAAAGTAGCATGTCTATTAACTGAAAAGTGAACTACAAATAGGAGTTGTTGGGAACAACACGTTTCATTTTCTCCACCCCTAAATAGGGGGAATAACCACAAGTTCAGCTATACTGTAAGCAACACATGTAAATATTTACTTTGTGGGTATAATTACTTTGTAACTGTCAATTCCCCAGAAAAAGAGAATATATTTTTAAATCATTCCAATTGTCTTGCGTTTTTATCTTTCCTTTTGGCCTGTGCTGTTCAGGCTGGAGTGCAGTGCTTCTTCACAGGCTCAATCGCAGTGTATCACAGCCTTGAATTTGTGGGCCCAAGTGATCCTCCTGCTTCAGCCTCCTGAGTGGCTGCGACTACAAGCACCTGCCACCATATCCAGCTCTGTATTTTTTCTTCTTGTTCTTCTTCTTCTTTTTTTTTTTTTTGAGACAAGATTCTTACTCTGTTACCCTGGGTAGAGTGTGGTGGTGTCATCATAGCTCACAGCGACCTCGAACTCTTGGCTCAAGCTGTCCTCATGTCTTAGCCTCCCAAATAGCTGAGTCTACAGGTGCCACAACACCGGGCCAGTTTTTCTATATTTAGTAGAGATAAGGTCTCACTCTTGCTCAGGCTTGTCTCAAACTCCTGAGCTCAAGCAATCCACCTGCCTTGGCTTCCCAGAGTCCTAGGATTACAGGCATGAGCCCCTGCCTGGCCCCACTCTATCTTAATTTTAAAAGTACATTGTATTTAAAGTGACATTTAAAAATAATTCTTAGTTCAGAGCTTATACTTATAATTTCCTTAATTATAAGGAAGAGTTTATTATAAAAACAAGTGTGTACTTAAAGTGCAGGTGTCATAAACATGGGTTTAAAAACAAGAGTCAAGACTGAGAACAGGTGACATTATTAGAAATGGAGCTGTTTGTTTCCTAGTGGAATTTTCCAAGACTTTGTAAAATCTAAAACCTTGAAGAAAACCCTAAAGGGTAAATGAGAGAGAATCACCAGAGTCCAAGCTCCTCTAAGAGTTCAACATGACTCAATTAGAAATGAGACTGGGGCTCGGCGCCTGTGGCTCAGCGGGCTAAGGTGCCAGCCACCTACACCTGAGCTGGCGGGTTAGAATCCAGTCTGGGCCCTCCAAACAACAATGACGGCTGCAACCAAAAACAAACAAACAAACAAACAAACAAAAAATAGCCAGGCATTGTGGCAGGCGCCTGTAGTCCCAGCTACTTGGGAGGCCAAGGCAGGAGACTCGCTTGAGCCCAGGAATTGGAGGTTGCTGTGAGCTGTGATGCCACATCACTCTACCCAGGGGGACAGCTTGAGGCTCTATCTCAAAAAAAAAAAAAGAAATGAGACTGGGAAAAGCTATAAGCTACTATAAGAAGGTTGGGCTGTGTCTTCATAGGTCTGTCCTTCCAAAGGAGAACAGAACCTTGATCACATTACTAGTATGTGCTCCTGAGAAACTGAAATAAAATCAAAACTGATTCACACTGCACACCACTTAAGTATACTGAGGGTATTAGAAAATACGTGCACATTTTAAGAGATGTTACCTGTGCATTACTTTATGAAGTGGAATTGAATTATGGGAGCGATGAGTAATAAATGATGTTTGCTTCAAAGATGGCATTAATGGAATGAATGCTAGCGCCACCATACAGCAGGCATGGATAAGATAGTTTACTCTTTCTTTCTTTTTTTTTTTTTTGATAAAGAGCCTCAAGCTGTCACCCTGGATAGAGTGCTGTAGCATCACAGCTCACAGCAACCTCCAATTCCTGGGCTCAAGAGAGTCTCCTGCCTCTGCCTCCCAAGTAGCTGGGACTACAGGTGCCCGCCACAACACCTGGCCATTTTTTGGTTGCAGCCATCATTGTTGTTTGGCCGGCCCGGGCTGGATTCGAACCCGCCAGCTCAGGTGTACGTGGCTGGTGCCTTAGCCCGTTGAGCCACAGGCACCGAGCCAGTTTTCTCTTTATTATAAAATGTGTTTACAGGCTCTGGGCGGTGCCTGTGGTTCAGTGGGTAGGGCACCGGCCCCATATACTGCCAAGGGTGGCAGGTTGGCACTCTGCCCCAGCCAAACTGCAACAAAAAATAGCCGGGCATTGCAGTGGGCGCCTGTAGTCCCAGCTACTCAGGAGGCTGGGGCAAGAGAATCGCCTGAGCCCAGGAGTTGGAGGTTGCTGTGAGCTGTGATGCCATGGCATTCTACCAAGGGTGACAAAGTGAGACTCTGTCTCTAAGAAAAAAAAAAAGAAAGAAAGAAATGTGTATACAGGCTTGGTGCCAATAGCACAGTCGTTGTGGTGACAGCCACATACACTGAGGATGGCAGGTTCAAACCTGGTTCAGACCAGCTAAACAAGATGACAATTGCAACAAAAATAGCCAGGCGTTGTGGTGGGCATCTGTAGTCCCAGCTACTTGTGAGGCTGAGGCAAGAGAATCACTTGAGACCGAGTTTGACGCTACTGTGAGCCGTGACGCCACAACACTCTATGGGGGGCAACAAAGTGAGACTCTGTCTCAATTTTTACTATAAAATAAATAATTAAATAAAATGTGTATACATTACATTTCTTTGGAACCCTCTGTACATCAGTACCGACATTTCAGCAGTTGCGTTACCACTAGCTGTGACCCCCTTTCAGTTAAATTCAATACTTTTTTTTTCCACCCTGGTTAGAGTGCCATGGCATCACTGTAGCTCACAGCAACCTCAGACACTTGGACTCAAGGGATCCTCCTGCCTCAGCCTCCTGAGTAGCTGGGACTACAGGCACCTGCCATAATGCCTGGCTAGTTTTTCTATTTCTAGTAGAGACTGGGTCTTGCTCTTGCTCAGGCTGGTCTCGAACTCCTGAGCTCAAGCAGTTCACCCATCTGGGCCTCTCCCAGTGGAGGATTACAGGTGTGAGTCACTGCACCTGGCCAAATTCAATACTTTTCTTAACCCTACAGCGTAGAAAATACTGGTCTGCCAAGAAGAGTCAGTACTAGGACTGACGAGCGCTGTCGGTGAACATGGGAAGAAGCTTCAGGTGCACTGATTGTCTGAGGGTTTTATTATAGGAGAACAATAGTGTCTATTAGAGTTTACTAACACACAGCACAGAGGATGTTTTTGCCTTTGCCCTTGAAACACAGTAAGAATGTCGCAGATAAAAATTATAACTTCTATCCCTTCCAAATACACGGGGCCAGGCAGCCATGGGACACGTTTTTTTGTTTGAACAGCTAACAAGAGGCTGAATAAAACCTAGTCCGTGACTTCTTGGAACTCACAGTCAAGCAAGACAGACAGATAAGAAAATCAATAATTTCCATAGAAAGTGACACGTTCCTTGCTGGGACCCTGCGCACGATGCCAGGGGAACACAAGAGCAAATCAATCAGGTCAGGGCTTGGGAAAGGGCTTCTGAGCAGAGCTGATTTCTAGTATCAGTTTAACCATCTCCAACTCTGGCTTGGATTCCCAGAGCTCAGGTGGGAACCGGGCAGTCAGACTTAGGTTAGGGCCTGGGTTCTGTGGGGAGAAAGAGCAGGAGGAGGAGTAGGGAAGACAGGTGAAGGAAAAGCTGGCAGGAGCCAAACGCTCCAACACAGACGAGGGGTGTGAAGGGTGAGCCCCGTGCCCAAGCTGGGTCCTCAATGGGGGTGTCAAACCCTTTCTCCTATGCAGCCACAGCACCTGGGAGCCTGGTTTTGCTTAATCGGAGGGGTCTGGGGAGCTGAGCCAGCGAGGTGCTGCCTCCCACCACAAGCCTCGCTGCGCGCCCGGAGACCGGGGCAGAAGGCTCGCTGCCTCTCCAAGGGGACTCCTGCCCCTTCCCAGAGACGGAGCAATCCGCGATCTGCTCCTGCCTGCCCAAACCGAAGCCAGCTCCTCCCCCTTCGGGACCCCATTCCTCAGCCTGGGACTCCCCCAAAGACGGGAGCCGACGTGATTACCTTAGCTCGTCCTGCAGCAGCTCCTCGTCGTCGGAAGAGAAAGTCCCATGGCCGCCCCTCGGGGCAGAGGAACGCTTCTTCCCCCCTGACTCCTCCCGGGACAGCGACGTGTCTTTCTTTTTCCTTTTGCCAAACAACTTCTTGAAAGGCTGGAATTTGCCTCCCTTCTTCTTGTCTGTGGATTGCAAGGCAAACACACGCTGCAGTCTGGCAGGGCTGCGCTCCGAGCCGGGGGCGAGTTACACTGCGCCCCGCTGCCCAGGGAGCCGGGGCAAAGGGCGGCGCCGCCCGAAGGAGCGGCCAAGGCCAGTGTGGCCTGTGCACGCGGGGCGCCAGCCGGGAGCTCCTCTGTCCCCCGGGTTCCCAAGACACAACTGGGGGAACAGGAAGAGGCCCCACGCTCTGTGGCTGGCACAGCACCCCTTTCCCACGTGCTACTCGGAGGTGGCGTCTGCGTTCTTTAACAAAGCAGACGGCCAATGCCCTTCCCAGTGGAAGAAGCTGAAAAAACAGAAGTCAGGCCGGGGTTTACAACAGTTTATATAGGCCGGGCGCGGTGGCTCACGCCTGTAATCCTCGCACTCTGGGAGGCCAAGGCGGGTGGATTGCTTGGGCTCACGAGTTGGAGACCTGCCTGAGCAAAAGTGAGACCCTGTCTCTACTAAAAATAGAGAAACTGAGGCAAGAGGAGTGCTTGAGCCCAAGAGCTGGAGGTTGCTGTGAGCTATGATGCCATGGCACTCTACCTAGGGCGACAGCTTGAGACTGTGTCTCAGAAAGAAAAAAAAAGTGTGTGCATGTACACATATATAATATATATAATATTATATACAATATAATATATATAATATTATATACAATATAATATTGCCAATTTCCACTCCCTATGTTTTAGGGATACCTTTGAGCCTAACATATATATAATATGTATTCTATATATTATATAATATATATGTATGTACACTTTTATATAATATATATGTGTATATATATTCTCCTTGAGAATCATTCTTTTTTGGCCCCTATTAGATACACAAGGTAATTGTTAACTCTTGGCATAAGCCTTGCCCCAATTCCCTCTATCCCCATATATTTCCAGTTAATTTCTCTTGTCTCTACTATGAAGAGCCCCAAAGGAGTTGCTATAACATCTTCCCATGAATTACTCCACCTACTCAGGACCTAGGCTTGCTGCCAACATCCACTCCGGGTGTTTTAGGGGTAACTTTCAGCCTGCTCCTGTGGACACACGTGCTCCCACACCACTCCACTCCCACCTTGGAAAAGTGTAAATCGCCCTCACCCAGGAGGAGCATCTGCCCAGATCTTTCTCTTTTCTTCAAGAAGCTGAAAGAGCCATTAATCGGGCGGTCTGGCAAAATTCTAAAAATCCCAATCACGGCATCATCCCCCCCCCCGCCTGGGTCCACAGATCTAGCTTTGCAGCTAAGCAGAGAACTGCATATTATGTCAGAATTTATTAATTGGGTGGGGGGGGGGGAATGATCACTGCCACAGTCAAGGTGGCTTTGGCCATGCTCACTTGAGCTCTGAATGTGGCAGCCACTGTATCAAGGACTTGTTGCATTGGTCATTTTATTGGGGGGGAGACACAAAGTAAACAGAACCAGGAAGGAAATGTATCCAAACGCGGGGATTTCAAAACAAAAAGGACCACGTTGGAGAGGAAGCCAGGTGTCTCTGGGAATTGACCCGGCTTCACACTCGGATCAACCTCCTTTGGGGGATCCATTGCTAAAGCCAGCCGGCTTGAGGACTGTGAAACAAGCTCCTCCCCCTCGTGCTGAACATTTATGGGCAGTAACTGGGCACAAGTACACACACACCATCCTGGAAGACGTGACAAAGTCCAATGTCAGCAGGCGCACTCCTCCTGAATCACGTGGTATGCTGCTCCAGGAATGCCCTGGTTATCATCAGGAAGGCAAAGGAACAGAAAAACCTCGCTGGACTCTGCGGCTGACAACCAGTCCTTCTCACTGGGAGTGAAAAACCATCATAAGTCCCACAAACATCAACTTCTCCTCGGAAGAAGACTCAGAACACAGAAGGTTTCGTTAGAGATCGACTCCAAAGTCTTAGCATCTGGTGACACTGTGGTGATGAGAAATAATGCCTTCCTTTCTGATTTCCAAAATGAATAATATACTCCCTGGCAGAAATAGCTTTACATCTTAAACGAAATGTGAGCGTCTCTTCAATGATTATTTTGTTACTGACTGTAGCACTTGATTCATTTTTTTTTTAATTAAGTCATTTGTATATAGATCATACATACATTTATGCCATTATGGGATTCGATGTGTTGATTATTTGTACAAATTGGAGTGCTTACATGCTACTAATCAACATAGCTTTCACTTCATTTAGCCAATTACAGCATTAAGACATTTGTGTTCTACACCTGATAGATCCGACTTGTACTTGCAATATGCTCCCATAGGTGTGGTCCCCCACTGACCCTCCCTCTATTGACCCACTCTTCCCTTCCCTCCCCCTCCCCTTCCCTCCTTCATTGTAGGCAATAGTTGCATTTCATTTTTCATACGTAAGTGTGAGTGATTATAAATTGGTTTCACAGTAGTACTGAGTACATTGGATATTTTTTTTTCCTGTGATACTTTACTAAGAGGAATATTACTTGATTCATTTTCTGAGATTAACTTTATGAAAAGACTTCAGTGATGACATTGAGGCCACCCCGCATGTACACAGCAAAACTCAAGTGACAGGGCGGCGTCTGTGGCTCAGTGAGTAGGGCACCGGCCCTATATACTGGAGGTGGTGGGTTCAAACCCACCTCCGGCCAAAAACTGCAAAAAAAACACCAAAAAACAAAAAACTTAAGTGATGAAAATAGGAAATGCAATCTTAAACACAGCAAAGAAGTTATGCTCTGATTTTGAAATTTATAGTTTCAAACATAAGATCTCTCCTATCAAAAAAGCAAGTGCTGGAATGTTGACAGTTGTATATCACAGGGCCATTACGAAAACTGGAGCCGTGTCGTTCAATATTCCTTAGATGAACTGTCTTATGATCAGTGTTACGAGGTTGGGGTTAGTATGAGCAGTCTGTCTCCATAGAATAAACCAAATGAAGTGCAAGGTCATCAGTCGCAGCAATTTTCTGGGCAAATAAAAAACCAAACTGCGAGTGGGACTATTTTTGTGGTGCGCAGATGGGGCCTTAAGGAGCGATGCAATTTTAACAAGGTAGCAAAAACAGCGCTTCGGCAAGGCGCATGTGAAATACTCCAAAACACGACTGCTGTGTAGAAGCAGAGTCTAGCAAAGTGCTTGTCCAACATTAGAGTATTCAAGATGGCATTTTAGCATCTTATACAATTTTCTTTTGTTGGGTAGCAGGAGAACTTGGAGTGGGGAGGAGAAAGCAAAATATTACTACTCAGCTCATATTTTTTTCTGCTGGCTACAGTTCTACTTAGGGGTTAAGAGTGTGGGCCCCAGGGGCAAGAAGCACTTGGCCCAAATCCTGATCCCATCAACTCCCAGCTAGGAAACATCTGTTTACCAGCCTGGCTCGAAATTTACCATCTTCAGCTCTAAGACCTGAATTTATAGGAGGAAAAGCAGTGGAGACCGCATTGTCTTAATATTTCAGCATTTTTCTGTTGTGATTTTCCACATAAAAAAACCTATACATACTGCTTCAGGCATCACAGTCATTTTCATTTTTTAAGTGCCGAATTAAATTTATTTTCTCGTCCAATAATTACTTCAGGGCTTTTTTTTTTTCTCATTTAAAAAGTACTCATTATCCATTATTTCATGGGTATAATTGCATGCCGCTGGATGCCTGCATCATCATAATTACTAGTTTATAAAGGAGATTCTAAAAATTAAAAATTGCTGGGCCAGTCAAGCAAATCTGATTCATTTTCCATTTGTCATAAGGATGCAATTCTTACATTTTCACTTCTAAACCTACAATGATAAAAGCATCCAATTATCTGCGATGAATTTCCATGATACACTTGCACGTGAGCCACAGAAATGCCCCACCGTGGTTCGAGTTAAGCACGAATGGAGTCGTGGTCTGGAGTTTCTCAGAATGTGCTGTGTGTGGTACCAGGTTCTCAAGGCCACTAAATTCGAGAATCCAGGTAAAATAAATGTGTTTCTTTTTTGTTTTGTTTTGTTTTGGCCGGGGGCCAGGTTTGAACCCACCACCTCCGGTATATGGGGCGGGCGCCCTACCCACTGAGCCACAAGTCCTGCCCAATAAATGTGTTTCTTTACTGCAGAACCTTCAGATATGTCTACAGTCTTTAATATGCTGCTATTAGTTTTGTTTTCCAAAAGCACAGAGATGTCATGCTTCCTAAGCTTGTTTGGAAGTTTGGCCTTGGAAGTCTTATCTGGTCATGGAAACTTGACTTTCTTGACAACCATCATGACCAGGATTCCTCTGAACACACTCTAGGAAACTAACTTCCTTCCTTATTTCCTTTCGTCCTTTCCTCTCTTATTCCCTTCTCTCCTTCCCTTCTTCTTTTAAGACAGAGTTTCATTTTTGACATCCTCCATAGTGCTATGGCATCATAGCTCACAGCAACCTCAAACTCCTGGGCTCAAGAAATCCTCTAGCCTCAGCCTCCCCAGACACCTGCCACCTCTTGTTTTTCTACTTAATAGAGATGGGTCTCGCTTTTTATTTTCTTTCTTTTTTTTGTTTTTTTTTGAGACAGAGCCTCAAGCTGTCACCCTGGATAGAGTGCCGGGGCATCACAGCTCACAGCAACCTCCAATTCCTGGGCTCAAGCGAGTCTCCTGCCTCCGCCTCCCAAGTAGCTGGGACTACAGGCGCCCGCCACAGTGCCCAGCTATTTTTTGGTTGCAGCCGTCATTTGTTGCGTATTTGTTGTTTGGCGGGCCCGGGCTGGATGCGAAGCCAACAGCTCAGGTGTACGTGGCTGGCGCCTTAGCCGCTTGAGCCACAGGCACCCAGTCATGATCATGACTCTTTTAGAAGGGGATGGAGTCCCTGCAACAAAAGGTGGGAGGCCCCACGGCCCGCAGAGACTGTGGC
>CAUYON010148447.1:0-19135 GCA_963573935.1 Arctocebus calabarensis
CTACTTGTCTGTCAATGGGATAGTCTGGATTGGATGGTTTGTCATTTTGGGAGGGGAGTTGCACCATTCTGTTTATTCATGTTGCCAGAGTTTTTCCGCTGGTTCCGCCCCATGTTTGTTTTTCAGTTTTTAGCTATATGAGCAGGACAGTGAAATTGGATTGGAAACTTCTATGGTTGTGGTTGACCAGCCCTCCACCTAGGTACTGGTTTGGTGACTGCAGCCTGTACAATTCAAGAGTTCCAGTCCAATTGTAAATGCTGTCAGTCTGGATTGTGGATGAGTTGGAGTTCTAGACTTCCAATCCTGGGCAGGGGTTGAACTGAAGTATCAAGATGGCAAGGAAAACATTTATAACACCAATCACATTAGGAGCAAATGGGCTAATACACTCGTAGAAGTGCTACCAGAGACCTAAGCCCACAGATGTGCCCACAGTCAGAAACATCAACTTACAAACAAAACATAACAAACAAACAGCCAATCTCAGAAAAACAGCTAAGAAGAAGAAGAAGAAAAAAAAAAGAAAATTCTATAATAAAAATGCCTCTTGTAAAACACTTGAGAGTAGAGAAGAAGAAAAGCCTCTAACAAATATGATATAAGCACTCTTAGAAGCTATAAGAAGGGAAGGAGAGGAGGGGGAGAGAGAACGAAGAAATTAACACGGGAGAGGAAGAAGAAATGTTCAGTAGAGAATAGGAGGTAATAAAAATAGCCTAAGAAAAGAAAGTGAAATAAAGAATTATTTATCGATGGTGCCTCCAAGAAAAAGATATTCACAAAAACAAAAACAATCTCAGAAAATATTATTCTTATATGTATATAGAAATAGAAATAAAGGTCCTTATGTATGCTGCTGTGGAATTAATTTATAATGCAATATACTTTGTGAACACCAGATGGTGCTATGAGTGGTTCTCAGGCTTATATGAATTCACCGATTATCATGATTCTATGGAAACCATACTATCTTGCCAGTTGCCATTTTTGGAGTTTCTCCACTGGTTTGCGTTGGAAAAGGAGATTTATTCTGGGTGCTCAGTTCCAAACCCCATTCACATCTGACCCGCGAATCTCAACCTCCAACCTTGGTGCACGGGTTGTCCAAAAGTCTCTGTTCTGCCTTCCCACTCTCTTGCAGTCCAGCAACAATGATCTGCTGTGAGAGGGGAGCGCAGGAACGGGGCTTGTGGTGACTGCGGTGGGGGGCTCACGGTGGCTGCAGATCTCTGGGGCCATGGTGGTGGCGGTGGCAGTGGTGTCACAATTCGCGGGGCGGTGGCACTATGACTCATGGTAGCAGCGGTGTTGGTGGCTGCACTGTGGCTCGCAGCAGCAGCAGCGGCGGTGGTTGCTATGACTGCGGCTCGCAAAGGCCGAGATGGCTGGAGGGGAGGGGGATCCACGGGGCTGTTGGTGGGACCTTAAACTTCAGTTATTCTCCAGCTGAAGTGCTTGGGGTCCTCTTCGCCAACTTTCACAGCTCATAGTATCTTTTCTGCACCTCTCAGGCTTCACCAGGGTCCCCGCCTAGTGTAATGCTGACTGGTCACCCACTGTCTCTCAATGATCTGGGGAAAAGGTGCTGGCCATTTTGGACATTCCAATGTGTCAGTCCACCAGAGTCTGGATCCCTCGGCTCACACCAGGGCTTCCCGGGTCTCCGTGGATCCTAGCAGTGCCCCTTTCTGATCATCAAACTCTGAGATCCATGCTTTAGTGGAATTTTCTCCGATTTGGGCTTGTGGGTTGGGACCTGCTGTCCTCCCTGTGGGAGGGGCCGGCTGCCCCTCCCCCGGGCAGGGGGAAATGGTTTGCAACAGTTTCCACGGTTAAGAACTATATTTCAAACACACCAATGCTCCCAATCTCTGTGTCTCACCAGCTGCCCGTCCACTTCAATAGTTCATACGGGGAAAGATCCAGAGCTCCCAGCCTCTCACCTGCTGACCGGGGAGAAGGGCTATGGGACCGTCTCTGCCACCATCTTCCAGCACTCTCTTCGGAACACATTATTCTTAGTAACGCATCATAAGAATGGAGAAGCAAGAATCCTATGTACTCCAATTCTGATATGAGGACAATTAATGACCTAGTACATGGTGAGGGGTGGAGGAAGGGGAGAGTAAAGAGAAGGAGGGAGGGAGGTAGGTGTGGGAGGGGAGAGCAGAGAGATGGAAGGTTGGAGGCAGGTAGGGGTTATGGTATGTGACACACCTTTTGGGGGTGGGGCACAATTATAAGAGGGACTTTACATAACAAATGCAATCTAATGTAATCTGGTTCTTTGTACCTTCAGTGAATCTTTGTCTATAAAAAAAAAAATACCTGTACTAGAATGTTTATTGTGGCACAATTCACAATTGCAAAAATGTAGAATCAACAGAAGTGCTCATTAGTTCCTAAGCAGATTAACAAAGTGTTGTATGTGTATATGATGGACTATTGCTCAGCCATAGCCATAAAGGATAAATTAAAATCTTTTGCAACAATTTGGATGGAACGGGAGACCATAATCCTAAGCAAAGTACCTAAATAAGGGAAAAACAAATACCACATATACTCACCATTAACATGGAACTAACTGATGTGCACACACGTGCACAGAGGGAAGTAAAACTAAGTGGAAAGCAAGCCAGGGGGAGAGGGAAGGAGATGAGTAAATTTACCTGACAGGTGCAATGAATGCTATCTGAGTGATGGGCACACTTATAACCCTGACTCAAGTGTAACTAAAGTGATCCATGTAACCAAAAACATTTGCACTCCATAATATTGAAATAATAAGAAAAAATTAACTTTTTATTACCCCAAGATTAGTTTTTTCAAAAGTAGTACTTGAACACTGCTTAATTCCTACAACAATATCTTTCAGCATACTTTTACAGAAAAATTATTCTCTCACACAAGAAAAACTGAATTAGAGTGCTTTATTTCCAAGTTTTCATTGTCCTATCTGTCAAAAGATGACAACATTAAGAACTACCTTTGGCTTTTGTAACTTACAAGGCAAAAAAGCTTTAGTCTAATGATGCCTAAATCTCTCTAATAAAGTCTCCCCATGTACCTTCTTTCATTAAGCAGCAGAAAAAAATAAAAGATAATAAAAAGAATTGGCAAGGAACAGATATGAAATATTTGCTGTTCATTTCATGAGAGATCATGAACATGATCATCCATAGGAATATATTTTAAGTTTTCATATCAATAGAACCTGTAAAGCAATTTAAATAGTTTTATAAGTAGGATCACTATAATTAAATTTTGGAGTATCAAATTTACATCTTAAAATTTAATTATTGAGTAGAGGCCACAATTTTAAACTTATTGTTTTGTAAACATTAAAAGGTTAACTCAATGCAAGTAAAGGGTGCTGAAAGAAAAAGAAGGTAGGAAGCTCAGTTTAATTTCCTTGTAACACCAAACTGGAATAATAAAAAAAGAAAAAACAAAGGGAATTTTTGTCTATGGAATGATTTCAGCATGACATGCCTGGGCTTTCTTGGATTTCTTATGTTAAAATAGCCCGGAATCTCTAAATTTATGGGGCATAGTTCTCTGGAAAATAACCCATATACCAAGCAGCTATCAAATAATAAAATGGATGTGTCTGATGACATAGTAGCTCATGTTGCATCAGTGATAGGGCTGCACACTGCATATAAAACCTTATCTCTTAATTGGACCAGACAAAGACTTAAGAAAACATACTAGCTGATGGGCAGGGTTGGATTTTTATGTGCCTCTGAGCTGTGGCTGTTCCTCACAAGTTCCCCAAACCTTGAAATTGTTAGTGAATGTTGATAATAGCCAATGATCTCTGCATCATGTGAGTCTGATTGACAAACTGATTTTTTGTTATCTTAGATGTTTACAAGATTTGAGTCCTGCATGACAGTCAACTTTTTCTACAGAATACAAAGTTTAAAACATTACTTTATGAGCACCAAATCTATGTTACCCTGAAATGCAGTTGGTAAAGCATTGGAAATAAATGTTTAGTCATTTAAAGGGTTGTAAGTCATTCGCCCTTGGGAACTGAGGAAATGGATTTGCCTTTATGAACTCTATCAGACTGCAGAAGATGAGGATCCTTGCAGCTTGTGCCAGGGATGAATTTTGGCAGATGATGCTTTGAAAATAAATTGGATAGTCCATTTTTTGAATCTCACATATTTATATAATTTTAGTAAGTTATTCTTATACTTGAAGATCAAAAAGTCAGAAGAGTAAGATTCTGATATTGAATGAAATCCAAATATCTTACCAGAAATGTATGAAATAGGAAAGAATTAAATTTATGGCTTTGAGTACCTGATAGTAAGAAGAGCTGCCCCAAAGCAACTGGAATCAACTAGAGGAACATTTAGTTTTAGTATTTAAAAATCATGGAAATTAATAAAAGTATTCTTTTATTGGTTCCACAAGCATTTGTTTCTGAAACATTTTAGTATTCCTTAATCAACAGAAATATATCTTATTTTATTTTTTATTTTACCTTTTTATTCAGTTTTTCTGATTGAGTTTTAGGGGTTATTTAGGAAGGAGAGAACGAGGCAGAGTAGGAACAGGAAGAGGAAACAAGTGAAGAAAAAGTCAAGATTTAGGTTTTTAATTAAAAAATATTAAAGGAGTAAAAATTCTTTGGTTACATGAATATCTTTTATTATCCTTACACACATATATGTAGTGAATCACATGCTTTTTTACCTGCTCACGAGTTGATGGGTACTTAGGTTGATTCCACATCTTTGCAATTATGAATTGTATGGCAGCAAACATTTGGATGTATGTATCTTTTTTATAAAATGACTTATTTTTCTTTGGGTAGATACCTAGTAATGGAATTCCTGAGTTGAGTAGTAAGTTTACATTTATTACTTTGAGGAATCTTAATCTGCTTTATTCTTATTTTATTTATTTAATGTATTTTTATAAATGTTTCTTTAAATCAGCTTGGATAATAAAAGGCTGCCAAAGTATATTCATCCTAAGTGCTCAGTTCATAAGATTTTAACATTTATTTTAAAATTTCATGAAAATGGTAAGGCAATTTATACATTTCAATTTGCTTTTAGGTTTAATAAGCAGTTCTTTTTTCCCCCATTTTTTTTATTGTCTTTCTTATTAAATCATAGCTATGTACAATAGTGCAATCAAGGGGGATAACGTTTTGATTTGAAAAGACATTTCATACAAAAAACTTGTTTGGACTGTATTTATTGAAAAAAGCAAGGTAGGCTAATATTTATTAGGAGAGGCAATAGAAACATCAGGAGTGGACTAGAGCCAGGTAAGAGTCAGATGAGCTGGGTTTGAATCTTGTTGTCACTTCAGTACTTTTGGTCAGTATACGTGATTTTGGACAAGTTAGGGTATGTCTTTCATAGTGATGTTGTGATGATCAAATGGAAGAAATAGTCTAAAAAAGGAAAGAAATGTCTTCTTAGAGAAGGTGAGGTTACAGTACCACTTGCATGTAGAGAAATATTTCAGTCTGTTATTCTCCACATAATAATTGTGAGCCTAAAGACTGGCAAATGCTTTATAAGTGTAATTTACTCTTCCACTGTAGTCAAGATCTAGCATTTTATATGCAGTGGTTTCATTTGGAGAATTTTAGATATAATCCATTTCTTTAGAATATTTAGAAGAAAAGGATTTTTAGCCTAGAGGCTATTTCTTCTAACAGTAATATTTCTAATTGCTTAAAATAGTTTTTAATATGAAGTTTAGTGAGTTGATTTAAAATAAGTTTTAATTTTACTTGCTATAACCATTCTACTTGCTAAATTATTTCTGGGTGAAAACTTACTTCTTTTTTCACTTGATGAGAATTTTTAATTTAAAACTGTTATGTACATGTACAGTAGTAAGACTCTTATAAAATTCTTTCAAGTACCGAATTTCATGGATAATTGTATAGTCATTTTCCAAATATGGAATATGTAGAGATATAGTTTAGTTAATCTCTTTTTTTGGTTAAAAACAAAAATAAATAATGAGTAGTTGGTTGATCTATGTTGAGATTAACAAGCAGTTTTGATGTTTCATTTGACTTTGTTGAGATACTAAGCAGCATAAATGATGATTTTGGTATTTTTGTTATAGGGTATGGGTGCATATTGTATTTTTTACATTCATTGAGAGGAATCTTTGCCTGGTATATTTAGGAAAGCATTCATTTTAATGATTATTGGTAACATGAACTTAATTTGTTATTTAAGAATGATTGGGAATCACTGCAATTCAAAATATTAGGATACCAAACAATTTCTCATGGGTATTTGTCTATTCTTGAATAATTAAAAAGTAGAACGCCTTCAGATCTCTCATTCTTGAAAATACAGTATTTATTAGAAGACAGTGGTATTGATAGAATTTCTCAACTGAATTATAGTGATGAAAAGACATTGCTCCTGAATGGGAAGATGACGTTGTATAGTGAGATGATTTTGTTTAGAATTGCTTCTCTCACTACTTATTTTCTCCCTTAGACTTAATTTTTTAAAAAAGATGTTGTCTACATAAAAAGGTAACTGTTACAAACGGCGACTATAGTGTGGAGGGATTTTTTGGCTCTCTGATCCATATACCCTGGCACTGTGTCTCACAAGGCTTGCTGTCTTTGTGTACCTGCCAGGTTCTTGCATAATTGTCTTGACAAATGGCATACTCATTAATGCTGTCGTGGGCCTGTGCCAACCTGTGGAAGCCATGTGCCCCAGGCAGCAAAGATCAGTGCCAAGTTCTTAGTGGTGGTTATAAACCATGCCTTAACTACATCTTTGAGACCACTGATTGACAGTAATTTGAGCTAAAACTTATTTACATTTATCCATGCAAGCCAACATCTGGGAATGGTAAGGGGCTGCTGATGTTTCTGTGCTGTAGACCCTCCCTCATGTGTGTGAGCTGCAGTATCTTGCCTTCAGGGCTCTCCTTTTGTCACTTACATGCCCCAGAATCAATGAGAAAAACATATTGTGATGAATCATTCAAGGCTGTTAGAGTGCCCAGGCTAGAAGCAAGGTCATGATTTACCAGGACCTGGAGCTGGGCTTGCCCATTTTAATCTTTAAGACTTTTGTCTTATTTGACCAAGTCTCAGCTATGCTCTTGGCTCCTGTAATTCCTTTATAGGTTCTGCGGCATTCTGTACCCTAAAGTTGCCAGTTTTCTAAAAATATCTTTGGTACTGTCATTGGTTCTTCTCAATTCAGAACATGCTCCCTCTACGTACATATTTTATCTCTTCATTATATTAATTTACATTTCCCTTTTGATCAATATTTATTCATGTCAAATACGTGTGACATGAAACCATTTTAACCGAGCCCAGTTACCATTCTGCCACATGATTAAAATCTAATACATCTGTTAACATACTTTTGTTGATATATCAGAATTAAGGAAAATGCTGTTTATGGAAGGAGCCAGAATCCTAGGATCATTTCCCAACATGCTATGTTTCATGGGAAAGAGTCCAAAAGAGGCAGAAAAGTTTGGGATTACTCTGTAAGGGAATCTAGACTTAATACTGGGGACTCTTTTTGTTTTTTTTTTTTGAGACAGAGCCTCAAGCTGTCACCCTGGATAGAGTGCTGTGCTATCACAGCTCACAGCAACCTCCAATTCCTGGGCTCAAGCGAGTGTCTTGCCTCCGCCTCCCAAGTAGCTGGGACTACAGGCACCCGCCACAATGCCTGGCCATTTTTTGGTGCAGCTGTCATTGTTGTTTGGCAGGCCCGGGCTGGATTCGAACCTGCCAGCTCAGGTGTATGTGGCTGGCGCCTTAGCCCGTTGAGCCATAGGCACTAAGCCATGGGGACTCTTTTATTTATTTATTTTTAGAGACAGAGTCTCACTTTATCATCCTCGGTAGAGTTCAGTGGCAACACAGCTCACAGGAACCTCCAACTCCTGTGGTGAGGCGATTTTCTTGCCTCAGCCTCCCAAGTTAGCTGGGACTATAGGTGTCCACCGCAATGCCCAGGTATTTTTTTTTTTTTTTTCTTGTAGAGACAGAGTTTTACTCTATGGCCCTCGGTAGAATGCTGTGGCATCACACAGCTCACAACAAACACCAGCTCCTGGGCTTAGGTGATTCTCTTGCCTTAGCCTCCCGAGTAGCTGAGACCACAGGTGCCCACCACAATGCCTGGCTATTTTTTTGTTTTGCAGTTCAGCCAGGACTGGGTTTAAACCTGCCACCCTCGGTATATGGGGCCGGTGCCCTACTCGCTGAGCCACAGGCATTGCCCCCAGGTATTTTTTTGTTGCAGTTTGGCCAGGGCCAGGTTCTAACCTGCCACCCTTGGTATATGGGGCCGGTGCCCTACCCACTGAGCCACAGCCAAAGAGTTCCAATATTGGGAACTCTTAAGGGTTTTCCAGCAGAGAAGTGACATGCTCACTGTGTATTTTTGAAGGGCCTCTTTTTGTACCCAGAGTGGGTAAAGATGAAGGTAGAAAAGCTAAGGGAAGGGACCAGATTGGTGACAAGCTGATATGAAATACTGGAATTAAGACCAAGGGAAACCTGGGCCCCAAATTCTTATTTACAGTTCCAAAATCTGAAAGACTCTGAAAACCTGTAAGTTTTTTGTAAATGTGGTTGCCAAAAGTCATTTGGCTGCAAAATCTGAACCAAATTGATTGGATGTGTGAATTATTTCCTTGCTGGTGCTGGTCATGCTGATCTCTGCTGTTTCTTGATATTTTGTTGTTTTTGAATTTAATTCAAATGTGAAAAACAGTGACAGGCAGCCTGTGAGTAACAGTCAAAGGAAGGACTGGGAGGATCTACTCTTTTCATTAGTACAGAAAATACAGTTTATTATAAAACTGATTGTGGTGTGTCTGAGAGTATCTTGTAGAAGGGGGAACTTCATCATATATGACCTGAAGAAACAGAAAGGCAAGTTATAGAATTTTTACAGCTGTGATCACCAAGAACTGCTGAGATGGGAAAACATTACATAGCCCTCAAAGTGAGGATACTGGCAGAGCATTAACAGAGAGGAATGAACAATGAAGAACTGAAAATGTGTCCCTCACTGGTTTATTGGTTATTAAATAAATTACGCTTAGAATATACCATACACAACTGAATGTCAAAGGTGGATGTGACGGTTCAGAGATTGGCTGCAGAAATTTAAGAAGCTCCAGAGTATCTGAAGCTTTGCTCATCAGAAGATAGCTGAAAAATCTTATGGATAAAATGCTTTCTTACTTACATAAGGAAGTATAGATACCCATAGACATATTTTCTGACCAGTTCAATCAGTACTACTTTGTGCTATGAACACAAGCTACGAAGGATAAACTGGACTGGTAGAAAAGCAGAATTTATTGTTCCTAAATAATGCTGCTCCATACTGTCTCCTTTTTAATTTCTTGTGAAAAGTAATGTTTTTTGCATTCATTTTCTCCATAGTGTGACACCTGTCATAGAACCTGGTGATCAAAGAACTTTTTGTCCCTTCAAAAACAAATCTACACTTACAAAACAAACAAACAAAAAAAAACCTTTCTGCTTGCTGTAGTTAACAGACTCTCAGGGTTCTAAGACCTTCTGAAAGAATTCAGCCTTAATAATGCTACTTATGCAGTTGCTAATGCTTGAAATGAGAATGATAAATCAACATTAACAAATGCTTGATACTGACTTTGGGTTACAGTGATGTTTGAAAGTGAGCCTGCAAAAGAAGACACTCAAGGGTTTCATGTCACTAATGAAAAAATTATATCACACTTCTCTTATGCCAAAATTCAGCCAGAGTTGTTAATAGGTTGAGTAAATGCTGAACTGAATAATGATGTACCTCTTACATGTTCCTTGAATGATGAAGAAATTGCTGGAATGGTATTAAATTCAGATAGACATTAGGAGAGTAGCATTAATGATGATCATGTCATGAATATAGGTGAAAATTCCCCATAAATCACATAGTGAAATTTGTGCCTTCAGTTAATTATTGACCTTGAACAGTGTGTAATGATAACAGTAAGCAAGAAATAGCAACCACTTTGACAGAAACCTGTGTTAAAGAGACAGGAGATTGGTTTAAGCAGTCTGTCATAGGCCTGATCCATCACTTTAGAAGAATGTTCTAGGCCCATCATTAGATGTCCATGATTACTTCTATGAGAGTAACATTGACAAACCCAATTCTTTAAGATCCTGAAGCAACCTCATGTAATGAGTTGAGTGGATAGCACAAGTATTAGCTTAGTTTGAAAAGTTTTAATGAAATATTTTATTCTTACTAAAATATAACATATTAGCTTTAACATGTATTAAAGACTTTTTTATGGGTATAATTGAGAAACAACTATTTGGAATAGGTTCTGGTATTATCAATTTCCTAGAAAATCTAAATTCTTGAAAAGATAGTATTGAGTGATTTGCATTGTGCTTATGACAGTGGCCTGATAGGTAAAAAATTTAGAAAGCAAGTAAGTTTTTTGTATGCTAGGCATTCCATCAATATCATTATAAAAAATAATTGCTTAGCTGGTCACTGAGCATATTAATTAACCTTTCATAAAGTTGTGTTTACATTGGCAGTTATTCTTGATATACCATAGAACCTCCATAATTGACCACCTCCCTACATTGTTTACCTCCTCAAGTTGACCTAATTTTCATAGATTGGACATGCACTACATATACTAAGGCCTGCTTCCTTATGTTGACCACCTCTGCATGTTGACGCATTTGTTAAAGTGGTTCAACTATAAGTATAAGTGGATTTGATACAGGTTATTAAAATGTCTAAAGCTCAACTTGATAGCTTTTAAAATTTTTCGTATAAAAATTACATTATTTCAAAATAAAAATTTAATTTAAAATATAATAAATGTCTATTTAGAAAATTTATGAGTATAAAAATTAAAAATAGAAAGTAAGTGTCAGAGATAAGCACCATTAAATCTTTTAGCTAGTTCTTCCCGGGGTTTCTAAATATAGTATGCATGCGTTTATAGGTAGATGTATATTTATATAGTTAAGATCATATCATACATAGCATTTTATATCCTGATTGTCACTTTATATAGTTATATCATTAAAACTTTTTGCAGCTGTTATATTTAATGACATCATATTTTATTATATGATTCTCCTATAATTTGCCTAATCATTCTTTTGTTGTAGGACATTTATATTGTTTATAATTTTTTCTATTATAAATAATGTTATAATGAAACTTCTTTGTGCTTAACTTCTGTCTTCACTTAAATTATCTCCTTGTGATAAATTCCTGGAAGGGTAATTACACTGTCAAAGGGTATGAACAGTTTTAAGGCTCTTGGTAGTGCTGAATTACTTTCTGAGTGTGCCAGTAACACTCTCATGAGTAATCTAGGAAAATCCCTGCTTATAGGCATTTTCTTTGTATTCATACTAGTCAGCAGGAACAAAGACATACTCCTTACTTGCTCTTTTATGAGTATAAGTTAATGGAAGCTGGCCATTACCATTATTTAGTAGAGTAAGATGTGTAACTATGTGTTGACTGAACCAAGCTTTATTTTTTCTTAACTACTTACGGAGGATATGGAATGTATTTGATCACTTTTGTATGGTAATAACCATTTGGGGGTCATATTTACTTACCATTGCCCCTTTGCAGTAAGCTAATGCTACTTTAGGAAAGTGATCCTTCCAGGAAAGTTCATGTACTACTTAGTTTTTCCTTTACACACAAGAATGAGGGATGTTGAATGACTGCTGAAACATTATAAATTTTGTTGATTCTAAAAACAAATATTTATTCAATGTTTTATTCAAGTTATATTGGTAAGGAAAGTTTATAGCATTCTTAGTGTGGCCAAAACCAAAACAACTGGTAGAATCTAAAGGTAATCCATGACCATATAACAGCAGATAAATTCTGTAATGCTTCTTCTTAAAACAGTCTTTCTTATACAGAAGTGGATTTGACTATGATGCCCACTGTTTGGGCATGCTAGGCAGCTGAATCCCAATAGTAATGATAGATAATAATAATAATAGTTATCATTTGTGACTGCCTAATATGTTCCTTCAAGATACTGTGTTATGTTATTTATTTATTTTTGAGACAGAATCTCACTCTACTGGCTATGCTAGAGTGCCATGGCATCAGCCTAACTTACTGCAACCTCAAACTCCTGGGTTCAGGCAATCCTCCTGCCTTAGCCTCCTCAGTAGCTGGGACTACAGGTGCCCACCATAACACCTGGCTAATTTTTCTATTTTTAGTAGAGACAGGGATTTCATTCTTGTTCAAGAGTTCTGGTCTTGAACTCCTGAGTTCAAGAGATCCTGCCACTTCATCCTCCCAGAGTGTTAGGATTATAGGCGTGAACTACTAAGCCCAACCTGTGTTATATATTTTTTACATTTATTGTTATTTAACACTTTTTATTTTTTTTGAGACATAATCTCAAGCTGTCACCCTGGGTAGAGTGCTGTGGAATCATAGCTCATAGCAAACTCCAACTCAGGCTCAAGTGATCCTATTGCCTCAGTTTTTCTATTTTTTTTTTTTTTTTGTAGAGACAGAGTCTCACTTTTTTTCCCTCATTAGAGTGCCGTGGCGTCACATAGCTCACAGCAACCTTCAACTCCTGGTTCTCTTGCCTCAGCCTCCTGAGTAGCTGGGGCGATAGGCGCCCACCACGACGTCCGGCTATTTTTCTGTTTTGTAGTTCAGCTGAGGCCAGGTTTGAACCCGCCACCTTGGGTATATGGGGTAGGTGCCCTACTCATGAGCCACAGGCGCCTCCCAGTTTTTCTATTTTTTAGTAGAGACAAGGTCTCTCTTTTCGCTCAGACTAATTAATATTATTATTATCGATGTAAAATATATGTTATTTTCATGTTGAAAAATATAGAAAAGTTCCAGAGAGAGAGAAAGTAAGCAATTTACAGAGTCACAGAGGTTATAGTAGGTGAGAAAGGATCTGTTGGCTTTTTGACTTGGACGTAATGGACTCCAGCACCCATGCCCTTCCCACTGCATCACACAAATCTCTGCATAGTGGATCCAAGAGTGGTCAAAAAGTGGAGGCTGAGGCTTAGCAGGGTGGTATTAATGATGCTATAAAATCCCTCTGACATGGCAAAAGTTTGGAAGTAATGAAATCACCACTCACCTCACTGTGGATGAGGGAGGTAGCATTTCCTTCCTGATATATGAGTGGTCTGGCTTGCCTTTCTCCTCATCTTGCTGTCATAGCCTTTGTTGTTTGAGTTCCTTCATGGTGTTAGGCAAGTTAAGTACATGTAGTAGGAGTTGCTGCTGTCTTTTACAGTGTGCCTGCTGTGCCCAATGCTGTTCTAGGGGTTTATATCTGCTAACACACTATGTCCTCACAGTGGCCCAGTAGGGTCCACTTACTGGTTTGAAGATGATAAAACTGAGGTCTCTGTGCTAGTGATTGGGTAGAGTCAGCAAGAATGGGTGATAGTAGGTTGAAACAGAAAGAATATTTATCTGGGCTCAATTGTTGCTTCTGACCATGATTTGCTACATATCATTGGGAATAATAGTTAATTTATGACTTGGTTTCCCTATCTATAAAAGATAAGCTTTGGATTAAATGATTGGAGGGGGGGGTCTTTCTAGTTGTTTAATTTCTTTTATTCTTCTGAAGACTAATATTTCCTATATATAAAAAAGGGAATCTACACACTATTTTAGAAGATAGTTTATATGTTAAGCAGTTTTGATTGTTTTGGGGATAGAATTCCCAGTTTACTTATATGAGGGTCTATATCTACTCTGGCTACTAGTCACGTGATAATTAAAATTAAAATTAAGTAAAATTAATACAATTAAAATTTAAGTTCTTCAACACATTGGCCACATTTCAAATGTCACATGTGACTCAGTAGCCACATTTGGCTGGTGGTCACCATATTGGGCAGTGCACATATGTTAACATTTCTGTCCTTGCAGAAAGTTGGAGACAATACAGTAGAACCTCCTCTACATTGTCCACCTCCTTAAGTTGACCTAATTTTCATAGGCCAGACATGCGCTGCATGTACATGTCAGTACAGTAGGCCTAGTTCCTTATGTTGACCACCTCCATATGTTGACCAGTTTATTACAGTCCCTTGAGTGGTCAACTTACATAAGTTCTACTGTGGATTGGAAAAGGTTATCCAGTATGTGCTTGAAGTATCCTGCTGAAGGTATGTTAGCATTTCCTCTTCCTGCCCTTTAGTTACCATGCCAGTTTTTTAGGAAAACAGTTTTCCTAAAGGACAGTGCTTTTGACACTTGAAGGAAAGGAACATTAGCCTCACTTTCCTAAGGATTTCACAATGTTAAAAGATTAATAAATTTGCTATATAATTTTGCTTTAAAAGTAATTACTGTAAAGAACTTCAGTTTGGGATGATGAAAAAGTTTTGGAAGTGGATGGTGGCAAGGTCGTATGACAGTGTGAATGTACTTAGTGTCACTAACTGGCATACTTAAAAATGATTACAGTGGTCAATTTTATATTATGTCTGTTAGCCGCACAAAAAATAATCATTCTGATAGGAAAAAGAATGTCAGACTACAGTTGAAGAGTACATTGTCTTCTACTTTAGGAGGAAGATTAGAGGATTGAATTCTTTCCCAGGTTCTGTGATGAAGATTAGCATGTAGGATACCTTTTTGGTGGTGTTGATCTTAGTGGGCAAAGTGGGAGAAGGACGGGTGGAGGGAGAAGTTGATCTTCAATGAAGATCTTAGCCAACTGCATGGGGAGCTGTTGCTGGCAGGGCCTGTGAGCCAGGCTGTCCTGAGTTGCACTTTTGCAGTGATGGTGGGCTGTTCCCAAATCATGTGTTACTTTGAGCAGACAGGTTTCTTCAGGTGTGTCTGTCCTTGAAAAATGCTGAGACCTTAGAAGCACCTCCTGCAGCATTCCCACTGATCACATGGACAAGTTCTTCATTCCTGAGAGGGAGTTGGGTGGTATAGCTGGGTCACTCAAGGTGACTTAACATGGAGCCGGAAATCTGTTTTGTAACAGCCCACATTGTGTAGATAGAGGACCAGAAAGTAAGGAAAGGGCTCTTGTGGTCTTGGGTCATTCATATAGCCACCAATATCTAAGAACAGAAGAAAGGTCGTGTTCTACTTAGACTTTTCAGTTCTTTTCAAGTGTGTGTTAATTATTTATAATTTGAATTTTCTATTAATGTGAAATTATATAATTGCTATAAGTTAAATATAATTTAGAGAGTCAGAATAATTTTTTAAGTCTTGTGATCTTATTTTGTCAGAGCAGCCTAAATTTATGTACTGTGTCTGCATATATTAGATCAGTGGTTCTCAACCTTCCTAATGCTGTGGCCCTTTAATATAGTTCCTGTGGGTCATGACCCACAGGATGAGAAACGCTGTATTAGATGATGGAGTGAATTAGCCCATACTTTACAGTAGGAGAAATATCACCCTTTATTTCATTGCCATCGTCAAGAACAATAGTAAGCACTTTTTTATAGGACTCTGAGGCACTTACTCTAAGGGCAGTAGTATAATTTTTGCCTCCTTCTGACTTTTATGGGGAAATTTATCAAGAAAAAAAGATCAGAAAAATCAGCACAAACTCACCTGACTAGCCTTTTTAACAGTCTTGGCTCATTCCAACTATCTCAAAATGTCCTTGTAAATTCTAAAGAAAGAAGTTCATTTTATGTTTTAATAATGTTGACTTATACCTAATCTATTACTATTTCAAAGTCGTGATTCAGTGAAAAGTACACAGAGTTTTCTCATATGGTTAATGCATGACATTTTAGTACTCACTTTATAGGACTAAAACATTCTTCCAGTAATTATAGAGACCCTTATTTACACTTTTGTTTTGTGACTTTTTTGACTGTGTCTTATTTCTTCTGTGAAGGGGCTTACAGCGGAGTGGAAAGAATACAGGATTATGAAATTAAGAGACAAGGTCTTAAGATTCATGGTTTTTATCTATGGGAACTGAGTCATGCCGCTTAGGAACCAGTATTTCTTTGTGGATTATGGATAATTATGTGCTCCTCAGGAGATATTTCAGGAATCAGTAAGAAAATGCATGTGAATTTTTTTTTTTTATGAAATGTAAAGAACCCTTGTTATTGGGATTATTTTTCCAACATTAACTTGTTGACCAGGAGTAGCACAATCAATAGCTGTAGCA
This sequence comes from Arctocebus calabarensis, assembly GCA_963573935.1. Taxonomy (NCBI): domain Eukaryota; kingdom Metazoa; phylum Chordata; class Mammalia; order Primates; family Lorisidae; genus Arctocebus; species Arctocebus calabarensis. The sequence goes on from CAUYON010148447.1 coordinate 16,186, forward strand.
TTTGTTTCTGACTTTCAGATGCTTAGTGGATCTGATGATGGGCCCTGAGGGCCCAGGGCTGGTTTAAATTGACTAAGATTAAAGGGGAGGGGGGTCAGGAAGGATAGATCAATCCAAGCAGGGACAGATCAACTCCTGGTACTAAGGAGGGTTCAGATCAATAAACTTATCTCACAGCCATTGTTACCCGTGGTTGCTGACGTCCCTGGACCCCTTGCAGAATATATATTAACTTTGAGTCTAGCTAGAAAGTCTTTGAGGGACTACTGTCTGCTGTTGGGTTATTCTGGATGACAGGCCAGCAATTAATATATTTCTTTGTGGCTGACTCATGAAGTCTCAGAACCATATCAGTCATTCCTGTTCTTCTAGTTTTTCCATATCCTTACCAAATTTATGCTTTCTCTAAACCTACTTCCCTTTTCCTTTTCAAATTTCTTATATTTTTCTAATTTTTTTCTATTAATAATTCCTAAATGATTTCTGTTAATTTTATGTATTATGCCATCCAGGGACTCCTATTTAATATTCATAACTTCTCATTCTAAGCTATAGCATTGCTCTTTGGGGGAAAAAAACACATTTACTTGGTAAATGTAAAGATTGTACAGAATGTTTTTCTTCATAAATCTAAAGCTTTTCTAGGGAAATCAGGCCCATCTGTTAAAATTTTCCTCAACTTCCCTTGCTTTAGTTTTAGAAATTTGTAAGACTTGTATCTACTCTCTTGTATCTGCCCCTTTGTTTTCACATATTGCATTCACCCAATCATTGAAATTACCCTACTGATCATCTTTTTAAATAGATCTCTTTTCCTTTTTGGTTTGAAGATGTGAATTGATTTTTTTCTTATTTATTTTTTTAATTGATAAAAGTTATATATGTTTATCAGGTACAATATGTTTTCAAATATGTATACATTATGGAATGGCTAAATTGAGCTTTAACATGTCCATTACTTCACAAACGTACCTTTTTTTTAGACAGTCTCACTATGTCACCCTTGGTAGAGTGCGATGGCATCACAGCTCACAGAAACCGCAAACTCTTGGGCATAAGTCATTCTCTTGCCCCAGCCTCCCAGTAGCTGGGACTACAGGCACCGGCCACAATGCCCGGCCTTTTTTTTGTTGTACTCATTGTTCTTTAGCAGGCTCAGGCCGGGTTTTAACCCACCAACCCCCATGCATGTGGCTGACGCCCTAGCCACTGAGCTATGGGTACCAAGCCTATATTTACCATTTTTTGTGGTGAGAATACTTAACATCTACTCTATTTGCAATTTTCAAGCATACAGTAATACATTGTTATTAACTCTTTCACCACCTTATACAACAGCTAGATACCTCCTATCTAATTGAAATTTTGTATCTTTTGATTGACTTTCAACTCCTTCCTCCACAAATCCTGGTAACCACTGTTGTACTCTGTATTTCTGTGAGTTCAGCCTTTTTAGATTCCACATATAAGTGAGATCATGCAGTATTTGCTTTTCTGTGCCTGTGTTGTCCACGTTGTCTCAACTGATAGGATTTTCTTTTTAAAGCCTGTATACTAGTTATAGTAATTCCATTGCACACATGCATCACATTTTCTTTATCCATTTATCCATTGATGGACCCTTAGATTGGTTGCATATCTTGGGAATTATGAATAGTGTGGCTGTGGGAGTGCAGGTATCTCTGACATACTGATTTCATTTTCTCTCTCTGTGTGTGTGTGTGTATCTTTACTCAGAAGGGAGTAGATCATATGGTAGTTCTGTTTTTAGTTTTTTGAGGAAACGCCATATTGTTTCCATAATGTTTGTACTTATTTTCATTTCTACCAACAGTGTGGAAGAGTTCTTCTTTTTCCACATCTAGTCCAGCCTTTGTTGTATTTTCTCTTTTTAGTAGTAGCCATTCTAATAGGTGTGAAGTAATGTCTCATTGTGGCTTTGATTTGTATTTTTCTGATGATTAGCGATTTTGAGGAATTTTTCCTATACCTGTGGCCATTTGTATGTTTTCTGAGAGCCATCTATTGAGATCCTTTGCCCATTTTTAAAAAAATTATTATTGAATCATAACTTTGTACATTGATACATTTATGGGGTTCAGGATACTGCTTCAATATACAATGTGAAATGCTTACATTGAAGTAAGTAACACATCTATCACAATTATACTCATTTCTGGACGGTGCCTGTGGTTCATTGAGTAGGGCACTGGCCCCATATGCTGAAGGTGGCGGGTTCAAACCTGGCCTCGGCCGAACTGCAAAACAGAAAAATAGCCGACGTTGTGGCGGGCGCCTGTAGTCCCAGCTACTCGGGAGGCTGAGGCAAGAGAATCGCCTAAGCCCAGGAGTTGGAGGTTGCTGTGAGCTGTGTGATGTCATGGCACTCTACCGAGGGCGATAAAGTGAGACTCTGTCTCTAAAAAAAAAAAAAAAAAAAAAAACCAATTATACTCATTTCTTAAGAGTTTTAAAATGTACCATTGCATCATGCACATTAGGTGAGGTCCCCTCAAATATCCTCCCTTCTCCCACTACCCCCTTCCCTCCCTTCTCTCTCCTCTTCCCTTCTACTTTCTGGACTATATTTATGTTTTGCCATTTGGATGATTGTGTAGGTGGTTATACATTGATTTCATAGCAGTAATGAGTACATTGGATACTTTTTTTCCCCATTTTTGGGATACTATACTAAGAAGAATATGTTCCAGCTCCATCCAGGTAAACATAAAAGATGTGAAGTCTCCTTCTTTTTTATGGCTGCATAGTATTCCATGGTGTACATATACCACAATTTGTTAGTCCATTCATGGGTCGATGGGCACTTGGGCTGTTTCCATGTCTTGGCTATTATGAATTGGGCTGCAATAAACATTCCGGTGCAAACATCTTTGTTGTAAAATAATTTTTGATCATCTGAGTATATACCTAGTAGAGAAATTGCAGGATC
>CAUYON010148449.1:0-19102 GCA_963573935.1 Arctocebus calabarensis
GCCATTTTTTGGTTGCAGCCGTCATTGTTGCTTGGCGGGCCCAGGCTGGATTCAAACCCGCTAGCTCAGGTGTACGTGGCTGGCGCCTTAGCCCACTGAGCCACAGGCGCCGAGCCACCAGTCTGGTTTTTGAGTCTGTTCTTTATCATCTGCTTCTGAGATAGTATGTTAAATAATATTGCTATTATGTTTTTCCAGAATTTTTATGGGTCTGAAGAAGCAGAAGGGAATGCTTCCCATGTCAATCAATCCACCATACTGACAGTTCCTTTTTTTTTTTGAGACAGAATCTCATTATGTCACCCTGGGTAGGGTACTGTGGCATCACAGCTCACAGCAACCTCAAACTCCTGGGCCTAAGCCATTCTTCTGACTCAGCCTCCCAAGTAGCTGAGACTACTGGTGCCCACCACAACACGGCCATTATTTGGTTATAACTGTCATTGTGGTTTGGTAGGCCCAGAGTTGATTTGAACCCTCCAGCTCCGCTGTGTGTGGCTGGCGCCCTAGCTGCTGAGCTATAGGCGCCAAGCCTAATGGTTCTTTATATCTGCCCTATTTCATCTTTTATAATGAGCATTTATTTGTTACTTTAAAATATTTTACTCTAAAAGAAGTACGACTCTTCAAGCAACCTTTGCCCCAAGAGGCTAAAAGCCACACATGAGCCTTAAGCTCCCTTACGAACCCAGCACAAGCAAGGCCTTCTCTGCCATTTCCCACTGGTTATCAACAGCACACACAGTACCTTTACACCTCATGTTCTTAAAGATTACAATTTAATACACCATTTAACTTCCAGCTCAGCATCAGTCTCACAACAACACTTTAGTATAGTTTTCAAGTGTGAAAACTGAGAGTTAAAATGATCTGTGACAGTCACACAGTTGTGAAATATAGGGCCTAGACTAGCCCTAAGGACCACTGTCTACCCACTGTGCTCTCAATCAGAACCAGCTCCCTGATTCCCATGTGCAACTGTAGCTCTAGGCCCAGAGTTATGACTTTTGATCCAGACGCCAGCAAAGATATTCCTCTCTCTCTCTACCAGGCAACTGCTTCCCTCCTCACTCACATGAAGCTAACTAACCACATCCATTCTCTCCACAAATGCCACTGAGAATGACACATTACCAAGCTCTGTACTGGGTCCGAGACGACGACAGTAAGCTGGTATGACAGGTAGAGAAAGTGTAGACAGCAAATACAACACAGCATGTATATGTGCTGACATCTTTTCCCTGGTCCTCAGCATCAGAGTAGGATACTGAGCAAAATAAACAACCAAGCACAGAGATAAGCTGAGATGCTCAAAGACTCTTAGAAAACAAGAATGGACTCAAGGATTGGGTCAAATATTTAGTCGTGGAGGGAATGCCACCAAAGACTGGCCATGGCTATTTCCCCACAGCTGTTCTGAGCTTCCCATTAAAATGCCTTTGAAGACACTAGAAATAAAAAAACAAACACACACACACACACACACACACACAAAAACCAAACACTAGCTAAATGATCTGTTGTCAAAATCAGGGAGGACCTTCCCCAAACTACAAGTGAAATGGAATAGGACTTCCTATCTTCATAAGGCAGCTCATGAAAGGAAAATGTGCCTGAGGATGGTACCTGGCCCTCTGCCAGTGTTTGCTAGCTCCTCTCAGAGCCTCAGAGCCTCTCATAGCTAACAGCAAACCAAAAAGCTGTCCCTCAGCAAGGAGGACATTCTGCTGCACCTCCCTCCACATCCTTTCTGGACTCCGATGGGGAGAAGAGCAGGAGTGGGTGTCAAGGTCTGGGGAGATGGGCAGTGGGCTGCATCCTGGGACAGCGGCCTCTGCACACAGCCGAGAGGGCAGCGCAGAGCCAGGGCAGAATGCAGTGACAGCATGGCAGGGTGGGGGCACTGTCCTTTTCTGGCAAAAGCCATAAACACAAATAGTACAACTGGAAAAACATGTCATCTACAAAGGAAAGACAAAGGGCTCTTAGTATCAAAAGCGTATTTTCAAATCAATACAGAGAAGATAAACTTTTAAAAAGAACTGGTGAAAAACATACAGGCAATTCCCAAAAGAAAAACAAATGACCAACATGTACATGGAAAATGACCATACAGAGTGGCGCCTCTGGCTCAGTGAGTAGGGCGCTGGTTCTATATATTGAGGACCAGCCCCGGCCCCGGCCAAACTGCAACAAAAAAATAGCCAGGCGTTGTGGCGAGCGCCTGTGGTCCCAGCTACTTGGGAGGCTGAGGCAAGAGAATCACCTATGCCCAAGAGCTGGAGGTTGCCATGAGCTGTGACACCACGGTACTCTACCAAGGGCGACACAGTGAGACTCTGTCTCAAAGAAAAAAGAAAAGCAAAAGAAAATAACCATACACAGCAGTAATCAAAGACCCTGAAATTAGATCAATCATGAATTATTTTCTCTCTGTTATGCTGGAAAACATGAGAAAAAAAAATCATAGCATCTAGGGTTGATGGAGGGCAGGTAACAAGCTCTGTGAGAAAGTCAATCCTCCCTTAATGTCATTGATGGGATAGAAGCTTTGAAACTATAACTTTGGACAATGAAATCAATTTTTTTCCTTGCCAATGTTAACAAAACAGCATAGAATGAAATGACACTGAACAAAACAACATCATTTCACTTCAGTCCCAGTTTCCAGAAACCTGATGATGACATTGAGGACTTATGGAAAAGAAAATATACCAACTACAAAAATATGAAGGATACACAGGTAGTCAAATTAATTGTAGTGTTATCTCGAGGTGGTAAAATCAGTCTTTCTGGTTTCCTCTGTAAATTTTTCTGTATTTTCTCTCTCTCTCCTTTTTTTTTTTTTACATTGATTATGTATAACCTAGGAAAAATAATAAACAATACTTTTAAAAAATTATATTTTGTTGAGTTATTTTCTATTGACCACAAGGAAGTAATAATAACCACAAATATCTCCCTAACTGACCGTAGCAGCAAATAAGCATTAGACACTGACACTGAGTACAGTTGGGTTTTTTGGGACATGGATCCTGTTTTCTTTGGCCCATAGTAAGGACTGTCAGATCGCTGCAGCAGTGAAGAAAGCTGGTGAGGCTCCAATTTTTCCACAGTCCTTTAGAACTGACAAACAGCCTGAGAAACCCTGTCTTAGAGATTGAGAGGTTTACATTCTTAGGCAGATGCTGGCAAAGAGTACAGAGAATATTGGTCTACTAACAGACATTCTGTCCTGTGATCCCCTCCACCTGTTCAATGTAATGGTGCCTAGGGATGGCTAGTGTGGCTACCCCCAAAACACTGCAGGAGAAAGAGAGAAGAGTGTCACATACAAACAGGGCCAACAAGGACCCACATCAAACAGTTGGATGCGCTAACATGAAGCCAAGAAAACCCCCTAGTGCCAGGCCACCCAGCAGTTTCTAAAATTGATAAGGCCAATAGCATATATCACCAAAACCCTGCAAAAGCAAAAGTGTGTCCAGTCCTGCCTCTCCCAATTCCTAGGACAATAGTTAACTTTAAGATGCAAGCACCATGATCCAAATGGCTAAAATATAAAATACGGCAACATCAAGTGCTGATGTGCATAAGGAGAAACTGGAACTCCCTGTCCTCACGGTAGGAATGTAAAATGGTACAGCTACTCTGGAAAAGCATTTGGCAGTTTGTTTGTTTGTTTCTTTTTTTTTTTTTTTTTTTTTTGCAGTTTTTGGCTGGGGCTGGGTTTGAACCCACCCTGTCCTGCATATAGGGCTGGTGCCCTACTCCTACACCACAAGTGCCACCCTCTTTTCTTTTTTTTTTTTTTGAGACAGAGTCTCACTATGTCACCCTAGGTAGAGTGCTATAGCATCATAGCTCACAGCAACCTCAAACTCTTGGGCTCAAGTGATTCTCTTGCCTCAGACTCCTAAGCAACAGGTGCCTACCAAAACACCCGGCTATTTTTAGAGACAAGGTTTCTCTCTGGATCAGGCTGGTCTCGAACCTGTGAGCTCAGGCAATCCACCCACCTCAGACTCCCACAGTGTTAGGATTACAGGTGTGAGCCACTGCACCCGACCCATTTGGCAAGTTTCTCAAAAAACTAAACATCCATGTACCATATGACCCAGCAATTATACCTTTGGGTATTTACCCCAGAGAAATGACAATTTATGTTCATGAATATTTATAGCAGTTTTATTCACAAAAGCAAAAATCTAAAAGCACCCCAATGTCCCCATTCAATGGATGAGTAAAAGGCTGTACAGAGGCAGCACTAGGGAGCCACCTGGGGGTCCATAAATCTCCATGTGATGTAACTACATGGGAACCCATGCACGCACACACATGTACACATGTAGCCTGTCAGGTCTGAGTGAGTTCTGTAGGCTGATGATGTCCATATTGTGACATGCAGTGTGTGTCACAGGTATTATCATTGGGTGAAACTGGGCAAAGGCTACACAGAGCCTCTCTGTACTTTTTCTTTCAACTTCCTACGAACCTACAATTATTAATATTTCAAATGCAAATTTTCCCTAAGAGAAAATAAAAGTGAGTGCCTGATGGCACAGTCCTTGCTAAGCCCTCTGCCTTCGTGTTGCCATGCAGTGGCCTGTGTACTGAATGCCCGAAAGCCCAGCTGTCCCAGAGGGGCAGCGCTCCCCACTTTGCAGGCCCAGCGCTCAGTCCCACACTCAGAACGTGGTGGGTGTGGCTGGTGTACCGCCAGTGTCGGCCACTCTGAGAAGACTGTGAGCACCACCAGATGTTCCTGATGGGTGTGCTCACCCTGGAGGATGCAAAGCACAGGGAGTCAGTCTTGGAGGGCTGGACTCAGAGGCCACCGACTCCACATCTCACTCACAGGAAACTTTTCCAGTGCATCCCTTCAAACACCCTTCCTGTATCAGCTTGCGCATTTCCAAGGACAGACAGACTTACTACCTCTTTCATCAGGCAGTTCTGATTTTTTTTTTCTTTTTCTTTCTTTTTTTTTTTTTTGAGATAGAGCTTCAAGCTGTCACCCTGGATAGAGTGCTGTGGCATCACAGCTCACAGCAACCTCCAATTCCTGAGCTCAAGCGAGTCTCCTGCCTCCGTCTCCCAAGTAGCTGGGACTACAGGCACCTGCCACAACGCCCAACCATTTTTTTTGTTTGTTTTTTGGTTGCAGCCGTCATTGTTGTTTTGGCGGGCCCGGGCTGGATTCGAACCCGCCAGCTCAGGTGTACATGGCTGGTGCCTCAGCCCGTTGAGCCACAGGCGCCGAGCCTCTTTTTCTTTTTTTGTAGTGGACGCAGAGTCTCACTTTATCGCCCTTGGTGGAGTGCCGTGGTGTCATACAGCTCACAGCCACCTCCAACTCCTGGGCTTAGGTGATCCTCTTGCCTCAGCCTCCCGAGTAGCTGGGACTACAGGCGCCTGCCACAACGCCCAGCTATTTTTCTGTTTTGCAGTTCGGCCAAGGCTGGGTTTGAACGGGTCACCTTCGGTATATGGGGTCGGTGCCCTACTCGATGAGCCACAGACGCCGTCCCAGTTCCGATTTTTTTAAAGTGCCTCTTCACCCCAAACCAGTATCTCCCTCCCTGCGATTCCCACTCATGGTGCCAGTTCTGACTCCTGCAGAGGGCAGTGCACCAGCTCTGTGGTGGAGGCAGCCTCAGAGAGCAAAGGTTGCTTCAGGACTTACTGCATCCCAACCACTCCATTCTGTCTCCACATATGCAGTGAGCAGCAAAAAGCCAAGATATGCCCCTAGTAAGCCTGCCAGCTCTCTGTCCTCTAGCACCACCAGCCTTCTAAACAGTGACAAGGTTCCCTCCGGGACTTCCAATGAGGATTTCTTTGTCCCACCATGAGACAACAGAGCTGAGGCCAGTGGGCCACAGGGCAGGATGGCCCATGCTCAGGCTCTGAGCCCCAAGAGCCTGTCTTCCGGGGAAAAGCAAAGAAGGGGAGTCCCACCTCAGGAAGAGGCCAAACCTTAGCATAAATCTCCTGATGGTTCAACTTCCCGGCGATGTAGATACTAATTTTATATTGCAAACTAAATGGTCTCTTGCTGCTCACAGATGCCGTATTCTTTTCCTAATTAGTCCTCTGTACAGTGGTGTCCATGGAAACCTTTCCCATTGTAGCCATGACACAGCCCTCATTATTTCCCACAATAAGCCCAGAGTCCTGCCAACCTTCCTGGGCGCAGCCAGATTGTTAAAGCCACTGGCCCAGATAAGGGCCTGGCTGTCCTTTACTCAGTACGCCACCACTAAGCTTCTTTTCATACTGTGGGATCTAGGAACCTGAGGCAAGAAGATCAGCTGCCTGGATCCCAAGAACTCTGTCAGGGAAAGGGCTGCTCCACTGCAAGGGAATGAAGTGCACAGAAGGCTATGGGGTAGAGGCCTCATCTCTTACCAGCAGAAGAGCCTGGGGAATTTCCACTTCTGGCTTTGTTGGGCTAGGGAGTTGAAGGGAATGCAAACTATGGCCCCTTGGCCATATCCCATCTGGCAGCCTATTTTTTTTTTTTTTTTTTTTTGAGACAGAGCCTCAAACTGTCACCCTGGACAGAGTGCTGTGGCATCACAGCTCACAGCAACCTCCAATTCCTGGGCTCAAGCGAATCTCCTGCTTCCACCTCCCAAGTCGCTGGGACCACAGGCGCCCGCCACAACGCCCAGCCATTTTTTGGTTGTAGCCGTCACCATTGTCTGGCGGGCCCGGGCTGGACTCGAACCCGCCAGCTCAGGTGTACGTGGCTGGCACCTTAGCCCGTTGAGCCACAGGCACCGAGCCTGGCAGCCTATTTTGATAAACGGGCTCTCATGTGGACACAGCCAGGCCTACTGGTTTGCATTGCACTGGGTTGCTCTACACCATGGTGGCAGCACTCCATGGCTGTGGCAAAGAACAGGGCCCCAGAATCCCAGCTGGCCCTTGACAAAAAAACTTGCCAAACAACAATTGAGACCAACTCTCTGATGAGTAGGGAAAGAGATGGTGACAAAAAAATGACTGAAATATTAAAATAAACCATTTTCATAAAGTATCAGAACTGACAAAAGAGTAAGGCCCAAACTAAGGCATGAATTGGGACCCAGAGATACAAGGTGACATGGAAGCCATTCTGTCTGGAGCAACTCCTAGGTGCCTGAAAGTCTGCCTACTGGCTTTGGCAGCCTCCCAGGACAAAGAGAAGGAAATCAAAGCCCAACTCCCGTGGTAGAGAGTCTAGTAGGAGAGCTGCCTCACATCAAGCAGCTGTTTACTGCAGGGTGCACTTGGGAAGGAGCCACTCTAACTCTGCTTAGCCTTTCCAACAGAGTCGTAAGCACCAAATGCCCTATATTAAATCCCCTTCTGCTTGAAATACCTAGCTTCTATTTTGCTGTGTGTACACACATATAAATGTCTTATACTAGGCTGAAGTCAGAAAAAATTGAAAGCTAATGTGGTGGTGGAAACACTTTAAAGTCTCTTGTTTCTTAAGAAATACTCATCTTGGGCAGTGCCTGTGGCTCAAAGAAATAGGGCGCCAGCCCCATATGCCAGAGGTGGCGGGTTCAAACCCAGCCCCAGCCAAAAACTGAAACAAAACAAAACAAAAAAAGAAATACTCAGACAAATAAGATCCAGAACAATATATCTGATTTTCTAATAAATCTTTACTGATTTTTTAGGAGGAGTGGAGGATTCTTTTTGGGGGGGGGGAGAAACTGTTTGATTTTAATTATGCTTAGATGTTGAATTTTACCAAATGCTCCTGAGGCATTTACTGAGATGAGAAACCACCACAGACACTGCCCATTCCCCTAGGCTTACCTTCACACTCATCCAAAAGTTCTCTGCTATTTAATGTACATGAGAAGAAACCAGTGGGAACCATGAATTACTTCCCAGGTCAGAACTCATCATTGAGTTTTCTCATGCTTTGTGACATTTTTCTCACCCAACAGTGACTGATGCAACCCACACATTAAGCAAATTGGTTACTTGGTATCAGTAAAATTTCACATACCTGCATTTTTGCTTCAAGTTATATGCTACAGAAGCCAGTACAAATCACCACAAACAGGAAGACACCCTGCAGCTCCCTAGTCCCTACCCCATCCCACACAATAAAAAAAAAAAATCTTACCTCATTCATCTTCCTTTATAAAACAACGGAACTTTTTGAGCAGTTTATTAGAATCTATGGAGGAGGGGAAGAAGTAACAATTAACACTAGCATAACTATTATATATTCAAGCATATGTTAATGCTCCATTAAATAAAACCTCTATTTTTAGCAGCATAAAAACACAATTTTAAATATGTATTTGCTGACCAAATTAAACACCCTGACCTGATCTCTGTGAGGTGCTCTGAGTTTCATCAATTACAGAAGAGTTGGGTTAAGGTTCCAACAAGGTCAATGTGAGAAAAAAGAGAATAGAAGAATAATTGAAAGGTTGGCCAGGCCAAGAACATAGACTTGAGAAAGAAACCTGGGGAACAAAGAATATGCCCAGGACAGCACGGGCATTCCACGTGGCTGAGTTACACCTGGAGAGAAGGCCAGAGCTGATAACCAAAAGCCTCCAACACGTCCCCTACAGACAACATTACTATAGCTTCTTACAGGCCAACTTTTACCGTCAAGTTGCCTACGAATGTTATGTTACTCAAAATGCAAACGAAGTCTATCCTTGTTTGCAAGTGAACCTTGTCATCAAAACAGAGAGCAGCACCAAATGTTTCTTTTAGAATTCAACAGAAACCAAAACAATAAAACCACAGTACAATCTAGCTTAGCTAGCAATAATTAAAAACACCAGGTTGCGGTTCCCCTGGAAATTCAAATGTGGTCCTGCCTTGAAAAATGTGAATTAGGCTCAGTGCCTGTAGCACAGTGGTTATGGTACCAGCCACATAAACCAAGGGTGGCGGGTTTGAACCCAGCCCGGGCAACTGCAACAAAAAATAAAAATAGCCGGGCACTGAAAAATTAGCCAGGTGCATTTAGGCAGGTCCATGTAGTCCCAGCTACTTGGGAGGCTAAAGCAAGAGAATCGCTTAAGCCCAAGAGTTTGAGGTTACTGTGAGCTGTGAAGCCACAGACTTCTACCAAGGGCAACATAGTAAGATTCTGGTTCAAAAAAAAAAAATGTGAATTACATTACCTTATTTAAGCATCATCACCTCTAGCTTACAATACCATCTCAAAAGTCTTATCCACTGCTAAAAGAAAAACAAAGAAGGCATAAATATTAAATAAAGATAAATTTGTCACTATTTGCAGACATTATTTACCTTAAAAATCCAATCCAAGAAAACCAATTGACAAAATAATAGAATTCAAAAGTTCAGCATGACTGTCAGATATAAAATCAATATCCAAATATCAATGAATTTCCAAACATCAGCAATAACCACTATAATACACCAAAGGGAAAAAAAAAAGATTCTAAAATACCTAAGAATAATTCTCACAAAAGACAGGCAAGAGAACAGAGAACATCATAAAATTTTCCTGAAGGATAATGATACAAATGACAACATATAAAAATCATAAAACAATTTCGTGAAATATAAAACCAATTAAAATTCATACAAATAAAAAATACATGACAAAGACCAAGAACAGTGTCCCCCCAAAAGTAGTGAAGAGATACTTATTTCACTAGATACTAATAACATATTTTTAAAAACCTATAAAGTATTGGGCAGGCACAATGGCTCACACCTCTAATCCCAACACTTTTGGAAGGCCAAGGCAGGAGGATTGCTTGAGATCAGGAGTTCAAGACCAATCTGGGCAACACAGCGAGGCCCCATTTCCACAATAGAAAAGGAGAGGGGAGGGAAGGAGAAAAATGAGGAGAGGGGTGGGAGGGGAGGGGAAGAGAGGAGAGAGAAAAATGAGCCAGGTGCATCTATAGTCCCAGCTACTCAGGAAGCCGAGGTAGGAGAGTCCCTTCAGCCCGGGAGTTTGAGGCTGCCCTTAGCTTTAATGATGCCACTGCACTCTAGCCTGGGCAACAGAGTGAGACTGTGTCTCAAAAAGAAAATGAAAACAAAATAAACAAACAAAAAATCCCCTAATGGTATAGTAAGACCTAGCTAAATAAATTATGGCAGAACAAGATAATGGAATATTATGAGCATCTTAAAAAGAATAAGGTATTCCAACCATGATTCCAAGACAACTCAAATGGGGAAAGAATGATCTTTTCAGCAAATGGTGCTGGGATAACTGAATACTCATATGCAAAAAAGTAAAATTTGGATTTCCTACACCTCACACCATACTTGAAAATTAACTCAAATGGACAGGAAAAATAAATGTAAGAGTTAAAATAATAAAACTCTTACGAAAAAAAATGTGTAAATCTTCATAACCTTGAATTTGGCAATGGATTCTTAAATATGACAATAAAACCACAGGGAATAAGAGAAAAAAGATAAAATGGACTTCATGAAAATTAAAAACTTTTGTGCTTCACGGGACACCATCAAGAATGCAAAAAGAAACCAAGAGAATGGGAGAACGTATCTGCAGATCATACATTTGATAAAAAGAATTGTACCTAGGGCGGCGCCTGTGGCTCATGGAGTAGGGCACCAGCCCCGTGTACCGAAGGTGGCGGGTTTGAACCCAGCCTCGGCGAACTGCAAAAAAACCCCAAAAAACTAGCTGGGCATTGTGGCGGGCGCCTGTAGTCCCAGCTACTCGGGAGGCTGAGGCAGGAGAATTGCCTAGGCCCAGGAGTTGGAGGATGCTGTGAGCTGTGTGATGCCACAGTACTCTACGGAGAGTGATAAGTGAGAGTCTGTCTCTTTAAAAAAAAAAAAAAAGAATTTATAAAGAATTCTTATAATTCAACATTAAAGGGACAACATAACCATTTTTACATGGACAAAGGGTTTAAAAAGACACTTACGTCCCCCCAAATATACAAATGACCAATAAGCACATGAAAAGATGCCCTACGTGGTTACTCAACACAAATCAAAATCACAATGAGATGCCTTTCACACACACAACAGGACACCTAGAACCAAAAAGTCATAACAATGTTGGCAAAGACAGGGAAAGTGGATTCAGATGGAGAGGACAACAAGAAAGAGGATCCTTAGGTTCGGCGCCTGTGGCTCAATGGGTTAAGGCGTCAGCCATGTAGCTGGCAGATTCAAATCCAGCCCAGGCCCGCCAAACAACAATGATGGCTGCAACCAAAAAATGGCCGGGCGTTGTGGAGGGCCCCTGTAGTCCCAGCTACTTGGGAGGCGGAGGCAGGAGACTCGCTTCAACCCAGGAATTGGAGGTTGCTGTGAGCTGTGATGTCACAGCACTCTCTCCAGGGTGACAGCTTGAGGCTCTGTCTCAAAAAAAAAAAAAGAAAGTGGATCCTTATACAGCACTGTTGAGGATACACAGCGCAGGTGGGAATGTATGATGGTGCAGCTGCTTTAACAGTTTGATGGCTACACAAGAAGTTAAACAGAGAACTACCATATGACCCTGCAATTTTCCTCCTTAGGTATATAGCCAAAGTAATTAAACAGGTATTTATATAGTCCCAGCTATTTGGGAGGCTGAGGTAAGAGGATCGCTTGAGCCCAAGTGTTTGAGGTGAGCTATGATGATGCCCCAGCACTCTACCCAGGGCAAGAGAGTGAGCCTCTGTCTCAAAAATAAAACAAAAAACAAAGAAATACACACAGGCAGGGAGGTGAAACACGATGGAGGTGGAAGTCATAGAGAGTCCTCCAGCCCCCCAACATCTCAGGTCCTCTTTCCAAGTCCCCTAGTGGGGTCCCCCAATTATTCTAAGCTCAGAATACAACTATAATGTGCAGAACACATTGGGTGAAGGGCTGGGGACTTGGGCTATAGAGGGAGGGAGGCTTTGCTCCACTCTCTGCTAGCAAAGTAGATTTAGAATGAGTTTTGAAATTTGGCTTGCTTTTGCATAATTAGATGTGAAGGGTGGTGTAAATTTGCTCCTGGCTTCTAACTCTTGGAGCCCCAAAGAATGAGTGACTGGAACTTACAGAGGGGCTCAGGGCCCTCAGAGTTATTAGCCTATAAGGAGGGATGGCAGATGCCTTGGAGTGTGAGGTGGGGACGGGAAGTGAGATGGTTTCAGGAATAGATTCCCCACGGGGCTGGGACATACAAGGGGGAGGTGGCGCAGGATCCAGCATCCATGAAGGTCGTGGGAAATGTGGGAGAGGCATCTCCACCCCTGCTGCCTGACGATAAACTTTATCAGAACAAATCTGCTAGGCTTTCTGGAACTGAGGGTGAAGGGGACAGTTGGGATCTGGGCTTCCCTTCAGGTTCCTTGACCAGGCAATCTCATATTGTGGGCAGCAGCTTTGGTGTATGTCTGGAATGAGCGTGTGTGGGATCCAGGATGCTGTGATTGGGCTACTGGGATCTAGACTTAGGGGCTAAACATGACTACCTTCTTTAGAAAAAGAATCTCTGAGTTAACAGATCAATAAATAAATGGATATTAGGTCATTAAATATGAAATGTTCAATTTTGGATCAAAAGTTTAGTTTATTATTTCTCAAACAAGAAGCAGTACAAATAATCAAAGCATTCACCTAAACCAGTGATTTTCAACCAGTGAGCCATGAAAATTTTTAAAGATCATTAATTAAATTATTTTCAGGCTCTGCACCTATAGCACAGTGGTTACGGCACCAGCCACATTCACCTAGGCTGGCCAGTTCGAACCCAACCCAGGCCAGCTAAACAACAATGACAAGTGCAACAAAAAAATAGCCGGGGACTGTGGCAGGCATCTGCAGGCCCAGCTACTTGGGAGGCTGAGGCAAGAGAATTGCTTAAGCCCAAGAATTTGAGGTTGCTGTGAGCTGTGACACCACAGCACTCCACTGAGGGCAACATAGAAGGACAAGAAGAAAGTGGATCCTTATACAGTAAGGAGACTCTGTCTCAAAAAAAAAAATTATTTTCAAAAGAAGTTCAAAACACAATAAATATATCCTTTTTTTCCTACTCTTTTTTTTTTTTAATCAACATAATTTAAATGTGTGGTGGAAGTTTAACTAAAGGTTCAAGTGTGCCATGAGATGAAAAAGATTGAAAAACAATAGATAAAACTATCAACACAATTTTGTCATCTTATTGATAGCCTGTGTATTCCAGCAGCAAAGAAGCCTGGAGAGTGAGTGGTGATGAAATCACAAAAGGTGTTTTCCACAGCTTGTTGGGATACTGAATTGAATATTGAAAAATTGAACATTTGTCCTTACAAGAACTAGCAAAGACTAGAAGAAATGGTAGTCAGTTGGTGCAGGGTCAGTGAATACAGTGGATAACAAAAAGTTTCCAATTTCTTTTTTTTTTTTGAGACAGAGCCTCAAGCTGCCACCCTAGATAGAGTGCCGTAGCATCACAGCTCACAGCAACCTCCAATTCCTGGGCTCAAGCGAGTCTCTTGCCTCCACCTCCCAAGTAGCTGGGACTACAGGCGCCTGCTACAACGCCCAGCCATTTTTTGGTTGCAGCGTCATTGATGTTTGGCGGGCCCGGGCTGGATTTGAACCTGCCAGCTCAGATTTATGCGGCTGGCACCTTAGCCCGTTGAGCCACAGGCGCCGAGCCAAGTTTCCAATTTCACCTTCTATAGTTTGAACAGCATTGTTTGTGCAACATGTGGTCAAGCATCATCCTGCAAGAGAATCATTCTGTCTGTGCTGACCAATTCCCGCTGCTTAATCATAAGCATTCTCACCATGTCAGCCATCTTGTTGCAGCAGACAGCTGCTGTAATCAACTGACCAGGTTGCATGAAGCTACAGTGGATCATACCAGACTGGGTCACTAGAAAGACAACATTAGCTTTTTTGATGAATATTTGGTTTTAAACTGTGTTTTAGCACTTCATTTTTATCCAACTATTGTTCCAAACCCTTGCAATTATCAAAAAGAATCCATTTTCGGCTCAGCACCCGTACCTCAGTGGTTAGGTACACTGGGGCTGGCGGATTCAAACTCGGCACGGGCCTGCTGGACAACAATGACAACTACAACCAAAAAACAGCCAGGAGTGGAGGGCACCTGTAGTCCCAGCTACTTGGGAGGTTGAGGCAAGAGAATAGCTTAAGCCCAAGAGTTTGAGATTGCTGTGAGCTTGATGCCACAGCACTCCACTGAGGGCTACATAGTGAGACTCCGTCTCAAAAAAAAAGACTCCACTGTTCACCCTTGAAATTAACAAAAATACAAATAGCCGAGCGTTGTGGCGGGCGCCTGTCGTCCCAGCTACTCGGGAGGCTGTGGCAAGAGAATCGCGTAAACCCAAGAGCTGGAGGTTGCTGTGAGCTGTGACTCCACCGCACTCTACTGAGGGCGATAAAGTGAGACTCTGTCTCTAAAAAAAAAAACAAACCCCCTCCCAGAAAAGAAATTAACAAAAATGCAGATGAATTACATCCAAACCTGGTTTTAACAGGAGGAAATGAACATGTAAATTGGGAGGCTTTTAGACAGTACATTTCAACCCCTCCAACTTGTCATTTCTTTCTAACTACATATCCAAGAGAGACAGACACACATTTATAGAAATCAACATATATGCACACTGCAGGAAATTTTCACGGATAAATGCTAGGAACAGGATAAACAACAATTAGCAAGCATAGCTAATGAACCCATATTACTACCATACAATGAAAAATACCTAAGAGTTGAACAGAACAAGGTAGATGCATACCCACTGACTTGGAAACATCTCCAGAACATATTAAGCCAAAATGACATGTTAACAAAAAATACAAACTATACAAGAAAATCTGATAAATTAGACTTTATCAGAATTAAAAACTGCTCTTCAAAGGCATTGTTGAAAAATGAAAATTCTAGGCTCAGTGCCTGTGGCTCAAGCGGCTAAGGCGCCAGCCACATACTCCTGAGCTAGCGGGTTCGAATCCAGCCTGGGCCGCTAAACAACAATGACAGCTGCAACCAAAAAATGGCCGGGTGTTGTGGCCGGGCACCTGTAGCCCCAGCTACTTAGGAGGTGGAGGCAGAAGATTCGCTTGAGCCCAGAAATTGGAGGTTGTTGTGAGCTGTGATGCCACAGCACTCTATCCAGGGTGACAGCTTGAGGCTCTTTCTCAAAAAAAAAAAAAAAAAGAAAGAAAGAAAAATGAAAATTCTAGCTACAGACTTGGAGAAAATAAATTCACAAAACAAAAAACAGATAAATGTATACAGAATATACACATGTATAACTCCCAAAACTGCATAATAAGAAAGCAGCCCAATAACTAAGAGCGAGAGAATTCATACTTCATCGAAGATAATTTACAAATGGCCAAAAACATAAGTGGTAGTTAAAATCACAATAAGAAACTACACATTTTAAATAAGTGCAGTTTACAATACGCCAATTACACCTCAATAATGCTGTTTTTAAAAACTATACACAAAGTGGTCATGTGGTGGCGTCTCAGAAACTAGTAGTGCTTGCAGCATGGCTGACCAACTAACTGAGCAGATTGCAGAATTCAAAGAAGTTTTTTCACTATTTGACAAGGATAGTGATGGAACTATAACAACAAAAGGAATTGGGAACTGTAATGAGGTCTCTTGGACAGAACCCCACAGTAGCAGAGTTACAGGACATGATTAATGAAGTAGATGCTGATAATGGCACAATTGACTTCTCTGAATTTCTGACAATAATGGCAAGAAAAATGAAAGACACAGACTGTGAAGAAGAAATTAGAGAAGCATTCCGTGTGTTTGATAAGGATGGCAACGGCTGTATCAGTGCAGCTGAGCTTCTCCACGTGCTGACAAACTCAGAGAGAAGTTAACAGATGAAGAGGCTGACAAAATGATCAGGGAAGCAGATATTGACAGCGATGGTTAAGTAAACTATGAAGAGTTTGATAACAAATGATGAAAGCAAAGTGAAGACACTGTACAGAATGTGTTAAATTCCTTGTACAAAACCGTTTATTTGTATTTTCTTTGTAACTTATCTATAAAAGGTTTCTCACTACTGTCAAAAAAAACATGCATGTATAGTAATCAGGACTTCATTCCTCCATGTTTTCTTCTCTTATCCTTATCTTACTGTCATTGTCCTGAAACCTTATTTTAGAAAACTGATCAAGTAACATGTTGCATGTGGCTCACTCTGGATATATCTAAGCCCGTCTGCACATCTAAACTTAGATGGAGTTGGTTAAATGAGGGAACATCTGGGTTATGCCTTTTTTTAAAGTAGTTTTTTTATGAAATGTCAGCATATTGTTGTTGAAGTGTAGAGTTGTAACTCTGCATGGACTATGGACAATCAACAATATGTACTTAAAGGTTACACGATTGGGCGGTGCCTGTGGCTCAGTGAGTAGGGCACCAGCCCCATATACCAAGGGTGGCAGGTTCAAACCTGGCGCTGGCTGAACTGCAACAAAAAAATAGCCAGGCGTTGTGGCGGCGCCTGTAGTCCCAGTTACTCGGGAGTCTGAGACAAGAGAATCACCTAAGCCCAGGAGCTGGAGGTTGCTGTGAGCCATGAAGCCTTGGCACTCTACGAAGGGTGACAAAGTGAGACTCTGTCTCTAAAAAAAACCCAATAAAACAACCAATAAAAAAAAAAAAAGTTGCACGATTGTAACTTAGCACCTGTTGCTCAGCAGGTAGGGCGCCAGCCACATACACCAGAGCTGGAGGGTTCGAACCCAGCCCAGGCCTGCCAAACAACAATGACAACTACAGTCAAAAAATAGCCGGGCTTGGTGGTGGGCGCCTATAGGCCCAGCTACTTGGGAGGCTTAGGCAAGAGGATTGGTTAAGCTCAAGAGTTTGTGGTTGCTGTGAGTTGTGACGGCACGGCACTCTACCCAGGGTGATGTTGTAAGACTCTTTCTCAAAAAAAAAAAAAGTTACACTAATGCAAAATTGGTGTATTATCCACGTACCGACCACTACTTTTTTTTGTACTGCTGGTCCTATACCAGAAACATTTTCTTTTATTGTTATTTGCTTTTAATCTTTGTTTAGCCACTTAAAGAAAATCTGCTTATGGCACAATTTGCCTCAAATCCATTCCAAGTTGTATATTTGTTTTCCAATAAAAAAAATAAAAACTACACACAACGTAAGACACAACTATACCCACATGAGTAGCCAAAATTTAAAATCCTAACAATCCCAAGTGTCGACTGATCTGTAGAGCTGCTGTAACTCTCATACATTGCTGGTGGGAACACACAAAGGTATAGCCACTTCAGGAAACAGCTTAGCAGTTTCCTTAAAATTTAAACATATGCTTATCATCCAATCCAGCAAACCGAGAAGAAATGAAAGCATAGAAAGACTGACATACAAATGTTCACAGCATATTCCTAATAGTCCCACACTGGAACAACTTAATCAACATCCACAAACTGATAAATGGACGAGCAAATTTATGATGATTTCATGCAAGGGACTATATGCCACAAAAATGAAAGAACACTTGGGGTAACATGGTTAGTGGACTGAAATGGAAGGGGAGGCCTCACCCAGCTCGCACAAGCAGATCTCAGCTCTCCCACTGTAGGATGACTAATCAATCTGTAAATCCCTTTGAGAGTCTTATCAGTTGACAACCCAGTATTCAGTAGTCACTAAGTAGAAAATAAAGACAACGTAGGAAGCAGGGTAGAATTCTTCTAAGAAAAACAATCCAGACTCCTAGTGAGCTGTCTATAAAGACTGGCAACCACTCCCCACCAAGAGTTTAATGACAAAAAATCCTCTGCCAGAGCAGCAATATTTCTCAGTGCAAAATATCATTAGTATGAAGTATTCTGGCTCTCCAGGCCAATTCTCCAGGCCATAAAGTTCACAACCTCATCTGATGGTTTTACAAAGCTGTAGGCTTAATGCCCATGAACTTCACATCTAATTTTCAAGATTATAAAAAGAGAAGTAAAGAGCCATGAGGCAGCATGATCCAAATTGAGTAGTAGCTTTGCTTCCTGCCTATCTAAACAACACCCCACAGCCCTAAGTGCTGGTGGTGCAAAGTGGTGCCTCCTTCAACTTGCTATCCTACCAGGCAGGTTTCAGCAAAGCCCATGGAAACACAAGGAACGAGAAAGGTTGCCCTTGGGAAGATGGAAACCAACCAGCCTAGCGGTAGCACATATGTTCTGAAGGGAAAAGTGGCTGCTACCATTTGAAGTGTTTCTTGTCACAGTGCTCTCCAGACCACCATTCCTAAAACGGGGCAGTGTGGTCCACACATCTGGGGTCTTCTCCATCAGCACGGCCAGCACTGACAGTAACAGCAGCTGCCAATAGTGCTAGGGGTATTCCTTACACCAGGGGTCCTCAAACTACAGCTGCCAATAGTGCTAGGGGTTTTCCTTACACCAGGGGTCCGCGGGCTACCTGCGGCCTGCCAAGTACATTTATCTGGCCCGCCGGGTGTTTTGCCACCTCTGCCCGTCCTGCTTAGCACAGCCACAGCACACACGTGTGGAATGGACGCCTGCATTCTCCGACTCCCCTCCTTCTGTCTCTTGACTCCTCTTAGTCTCAGGTGAGACTGAGACTTGTGATCAGATGAGTCACACGCTTGCCTGTGCAGAGCCTGCTGCTGCTGCCTGAGGACTGAGGTAAAAACAAGTTAGGAGGTCTATTTTTTTTTATTTTGCAGTTAGTAGGGCCTTTTTTTGCGGTTAAGGGGGGGCCTTTTTTTTCTGAAGTTAGGAGGTCTTTTTTTTTTTTTTGCAGACTAAGGGCGCCTTTTTTTTAAATTTTAAATATTGTATTTGTACCCCCTTTTTTTTTTTTGTTTTTGGTCAGGGCTGGGTTTGAACCCACCACCTCCAGTATATGGGCCTGGTGCCCCTATTCCTTTGAGCCACAGGCTCAGCCCCCATTTTGTTTTTTTACTTCAAAATAAGATATTGCGTGCAGTGTGCATAGAAATTTGTTCATAATTTTTTTTTTTTTTTTGTAGAGACAGAGTCTCACTTTATCGCCCTGGGTAGAGTGCCGTGGCGTCACACTGCTCACAGCAACCTCCAGCTCTTGGGCTTAAGCGATTCTCTTGCCTCAGCCTCCCTAGTAGCTGGG